>PQWD01002289.1:0-134157 GCA_019425675.1 Leucinodes orbonalis
CACCATCGACCTTCTACATCGCATTGATCTCTCAGACCAGAGTTCATTCGGTTTCAGCATTGATGTTTCCAATTTACTTTGTCATATATTAAAATTATATATAATATAATAATATGGGTATATTAATTATTAACCGTCCAAAAACAAAAAATACTGCTTAGTTATTATTTGACACAATTTAGTTATCATTTGTATTGAATTAATACAAATGATAACTAAATGAAAAAAAATGAAGGTAGAAAACGCCAGACATATTTGCAATAAGTTTACACAAGCCGCGAAACAATCGATATCAAAAAGTTCAACGCAACAGGAATTTGATTGACGGTACCATAATGATTCCAAACATGGTATCCCGCTCCGTGAAAGGATTCGTCCATATCGGTATCCATGGCTGCGAAGACAACTTAAGTGGCATAAATGTGTGTACAGCTGATTATTAATCACAATTATTATATTTTAAGAAAACCGAAGATAATTACAACAAGCCAGGTATTATTTTAAAATTCACACTGTTATGTTTTCTTTACGACCCCTTCTTCGAGTCTAAAATCCAACGCTTGCTATATGTACCAAAATCGCATGCAAACGTCAATGCGGCGCCGGCAAGAATGCAGTCAATACTTACTGCCGGCTGTGTTTCGATGAGATCGAAGCTATGCGGGACGTAGCAGGGACCAAAACAATTTCGTATGATTATAAGCATTATTCTGCGTAGACTACAAAACCTTTCCGAGAAATCCAGAATATAACACCCCAAAACAAAAAGGCGTGCAATCAAGCGTAAAAACTCGATCTTATAAATATTTAGGACCCCATTAAGTTTTGTCCCCAACAACCTTCGGTGTTAAAAAGCTTCACCCAAACGTTCTGAATAATGTCAACCGTTAAGCCGATACAATCGACTTGTTACACGAAACCTATAACTTCACACCGAGCCCGATTGTAACATCATCTTATTGCCTCCAAACAAATAACTCAAGCGCGTTATCTGGAATCTTTAAGAAACACGAAACCGTGAACATACGAGTTAACTATTCACTCCGCGTCTCATGGGCTTACATCATCGAACAAAGGTTCAGCATCTACACTATTTCTCACTACATCGGCGCGATGTAATCAGAGAAGACGACGTGTCGTGCTTATTTATGTATGGAGGGGCGAGGGTGGGCAAAGATACAAACAGAATAATATTGATGACACTGCGCCGTGAGGGGTCATGAATCATTAATCGTCTACTCTCGTATACGACTCTATTACGAATGCCTTGGATAAGCCACCCTCGAGGTGCGCCAGCGAGATCATTTGCAACGCCTTGCAAACGATCATTCGCCTTTTTGTCGTGTGCCTTGAACGTGATTATCAATGCACAAGCAGCCTACTGGCTTGTTTCTTTATTCAAATGTGAATAAGACATTGTAGTTTTGTTTACATTACCAATGAATTAGCAATCATGATCTTTCGATGATTCAAATGGACTTTTGGTCAGAGTAGTTAAACGGTGAATATATTGGCTTTAAAAGCACAATTACTTATTGAATCAACAGTGATCATTTCTAAAATAAAGTCTTTATCAACACTGATGAATGAAGGATGAGCATTTGGCTCCTCACCTACATCTCTCACTTATGTACATGTCTCGATGTAACAGAGTTTAAGAATACACCTTTTTGTACTCAATCGGACATCATCAGCAAATTCTATCGAAAATAATCATTTTGGCCATCGCTACGATACTCGGAAATCGAATTTAAGTTCGTAAACAATCACCAAAACCTATAATACGTTACACTAAATAAACACGTTAAAAAAACATTTTCAATTGTAACGACCGCCCAAAAATCATGAACACAAAACAAAACGCAAAGCCATCATCCTACACACCACACACAAAAAGCAAAGGCAATTTAAGTTAATTCAGTAAGCTGCAGACATGGTTACTTCCAAATGAACTCAAACGTAACAAAAACGAAAACAAATCGTGGACAAAAACTCGGGTCATTTCAACGTGGACTTTCTAGTTTTTTTTTTCTAAACTACGTGGCTTGAGGACGTGCATCCGAAACCTTGAGGTGTTTTTTCTTTGGTTTTTAAACGAAAATTTTACCTCTTGTGCATGGCTGAACAACGATAAAATAATAATGCCCGAAGCCGAGTGGCCTACTCTAAAAGAAACCGTACGCCGACGCAGAACGCTCCTAAATTTCTAATCGAGATTTTATTTCATCGGCGGACCCGATCTTTTTCTTCATTTTTTGCAATTTAGGTCTCAAGGTGAAGGTATTATTCTTGCGAGCCCTCGGGGCTCAGGGCCGCATACAACTTTATATTTGCGCAGTAAAACATAAAATTGAACAGCGAATATTTCAATGTTATGTTAATTTAATTATTTTTAAAAAAAAAAACTGAAATTGTGCCAACAATCTGCTAATGGCCCCAACAAATGGCAACAAAAAAATGTAGTACGGCGATGTTTCAAAAATGATTAAAGACGTCGCTTTACGACTTTTTTACTAACAATTTAAAAAATGCGCATTCGACTTAATTGAATTCCAAGTACGCTATCAAACCTTTTGAAAGCGGTGTTAATAAATCACAAGAACAATTTAAATTCAAAACGCATCACATAACAATTTTCCCAAATAACGTCTGAAGCGAGAGCGCTCAAACAAATTCGTATAAAGAGAATACACATAAAATTTACATGACAAGCCAACTTACATAGCTAATGTAGTCATAACCATCTATATCTTGGCACTTAAGGTACTATTTAAAATTCATCACGTGTTCCCAAGTTTTGGCTTCGAGGGAGGCCAACAAAAACGCTACTTACCAAAAAAGTTAAAGAAACGGAAAAAACACAAGGCAATATATTTGAAAGGTCCATGTTCCAGTGGGACACAATGGTGGAATAGTTGCTGGCGACAGTGCGCCATTGAAGATGTCTGATTTTTTTGGAATTCTTTGTAGAAAGTCTTAAGTTCAACGAAGAATCATTTAAGTCAATGCAATAAGTTTTCTTAAAAGGATTAGATGTCCTTACTTAAATATGTATAATCCCAGCTGTCATAAAATCTAAGCTGCTTCGAATACAGGATAACAGTAAAACGACAATGCTGTTTTTAGGAAATAATATTGTAAATTACATGCTATTAAACTATAAGCAATTTACAGCTTCCAATTGCTTTCCGGATCCAAACATATTATTAGGAGCGGACTTTGAAAATCTCGATAATCTTTTTGGGACCTTGAACCACTTAAATCATAAAAAGTTTGGCAATTATCTTTAAAAACGACTTTGATGTTGGCATTCACAAAAAATATTACAATCGAAGCCGTTTTGGTAATTTGCGCATTTCCTCACGATACCCCAATAATTGGACAAAAGAACGGAGGCAAACTACCTATCCTTCCGCCCTTGGGTACGTCACGCACATCCCTTCACAAACTAAACAAAAACCCTAATGCCCGATGGCTTATTGTAAACCTGTCGCAGGTAAAAATTGAACAAAAACCACCCACTAAAAGCATGCAAAAAGTGTATGCGTGATCTCACCGACTTCGCTAGGATTATCAAACACATGTCGATTTTGGGATAGATGACGAGCATGATATGGGTATTTTTTTGCACTCATACCTGAACTATAAGTAAACATTCGGAATATTTCTATTCTTTCTATATTGCATTATACGATGCTGCTTAAAGCTGCATTTGATTGTAATAATTTGAAGGAACTTTTGTGGAATTTTCATATTTTGAACAATCTGTTTATGAATTTACTCCAGCGGCTTCATAAGACGGGTGTAAACATAATCAGAGGCTGCAAACAATGTCTCTATTGCCTATTCTCATGCTCGTAAACATATTAGCATAAAGACCATATTCGTGTGCTCACGCACGCAGGCTGTCATTACTGCAAACGCTTGGTTGTGCCACAAACGCTATCAATTTACTTTAACAAAAGGTTCGATTAAGGGGCACTTTCAAGTAATTTGATTCACATAGTGCAGGAAAGGCAATGCCTTAGCTACTGCCAATTTATGAATCCATTGAAAACTGACTCAAAGGAATTTAAGTGGCGCATAAACTTACTGAACGCTAATAACTTCAGAACGACTTTATTAGCCGTCATCTAAATCATTTTATGTGCGAAATCGTAACATTGAATGATCCGATAGTAAACTATCCTGTGTCGGAATCGTAAAACGCTTAACATGTATGATCAGTCTAAATCGTAAGATGTTAATAAGTTGCAACAAGCAGATATTTATAAATCTTGCAATAGGAACAAAACATTAACAAAAGTGATGAAGCTACTGACTGAGTACTCATATATCAAGACCATTTCAACTTATTGGTACATAATTGTAAATATAGCCTTCACTACTGAATTAAAAAACCTCTTAACAACAAATTTGGAACCAACTAATAATTTATTATTTTATTTCAGACCAGGTCCATAAGATTAGTAATAATATTCTTACACGTTACGTTTAGTAAACTACATCTGATATTATTTCCTTAAATATAAATGTGTGCGGTCATTTTGCTTTGAACACGACTATTTTAATTAAGAGACTTACTTTGGTATTCTAGAAAGAGATTCAAGCGTTGATCTTAACTTAAATAAAGTTAGAAAGGGCAAGCGTTCTAAACGTCTCTAAAGTCTCGTTCTAGAATACAAGCCTTAAATTTACAAACCAGCTTTAGCAAGTAATTACAAAACTTGGACACTACCCGCAGGCTCGCATTTATAATACAAATAAAACAAACATCCATAAACCAGTCCGTAATAAGCCAATTAAAACTGTACCCGATGGAAAATCATTAACAGACAATAATAATTTATTGTTCAATATCTCCTTGAGCTGAACCAAATAATTTAATATCAATTTAAAGGGGATAGCCGGTACAAATTACATTTATAGTGGTGCAATCCCGATTCAGATACAGCAAGCAACCTGTTCGGAATGGTTCAAATAAATAACAAAACCAGTTTAGATAAATTTCATCTGTAAATATTGCCCGGTGTAAATTGTACTTATCGTGTTTTAGTGCTCGGATAAGCATTTCTAAATCACACGATTGGTATCGGGACAGATCGGTTGATTAACGATTAGTTTGCTCCGCTATTCGTCAAAGATAAAAAGCCTATTGGTATCTAAGGTGTTCGTGCCGCATTCTTAGCTATTATAGTTTATTTGATTTTTATGAAATTTAAAAAAAATTCAAAATTAAGCGTTTGACAAATAAAATGCAGATAACCAATGGTTCATAAAAAAAGAAGAAGCTTGACGTTATGAATAATAAGTGATACATTTAATATAATAATTTCTACGCTTCAGTATATCTCACTTTTCTCCTTTTTAATTTATATTTTATTGTTCTTCATAGTGTGTGTATGTCATATACCAATCAGTTATTTCATATTATACCATAGAAGTCTAAAATTTAAATGATTCTTTTTTAGTTGAATCACATTTGAATTGCCTTATAAGTTGATTCATTTTTTGAATTTAATGTAATATTTAAAGTTATCCATAATGTTACATATTGAAATAAAGTGTATGTAGTGATTTTCATTTTAATTAATTATTTCTAATTTAAAATGCTTCTTAATTCAGTAACATGTTAATCTAAAACCAGATAAGTATTAATGGGAATAGCCATTTTTAATATTGAACAATATATTTGCCTACGTCTAAACTTTTCATTTGTTAAGGCTTTTTAAGATATAAGGAGTAAACAAGCAAGAAAGATACCTTGTGAAAAATAATTAAGTAGTCACCTCCACCATTGACAAAGGTCATTCTGTCATTTGAAATACATCGGTGGGATAAATACGATCTAGAGTAAGTTTATTGTTCATCTAAGTATCTAGTTGCAATACTCGTATAACTTAAAGATCATGTGACTATTGGGCACACTATATTTTTCACAGATTTCCCAATACAGGAGATGGGGCAAGCCGCGTTTAAAGTGCGACAACTGTAAGCTCAACGAGCATACACTGGCTACCAGTTTACGCTCTGTGAGACGAGTTAAGACGCACGAATATTAGAAGAAATTACCGTTTTTTGCCAAAATGCCATCCTGTGCAATTGTAACATACCATCATCGCAATGAATCAGTAAATTTACTAAGAAATATAATAACTTTTCACAGGTAAGAACCGAAAATAAATTGCGACACTGGGACTGCCTACAAACTTGGCGGCTTGTCCAGTCTAATGTATATTCTGATGTCTGTGATATTTTTCTATACAAATATAGCCCAATAAATGTATTATTACAGCTGTTTCTGCTCAATACACACGATTTAGTAACAAAAATGTTAGCCCGTGGGTAAGATCTGTGTGAATTCCAATTTGTTCCTTGTCAACTAATGAAATATTATTTCTTCGCGTGGCGTGAGGCTTTCCACATAATATAGCTTTTATTGTACTGTACCGGGGTACGCATTCATTACTCAGAATTTATCTTCTGTATCTTTTATGTTATTCTCATTTATTATTTAGGAATCATAATTAACGTTAATGTTATGTATTATGGTAATGTGTGTAGATTATAATATTATATCTAAGTCTAGTTTAGGAATGAGGTAACACAAATTATATCATTAACGTCCCATTGTAGGATTGTAGGGCACGTGTTTTCTGACATAGCATGACTATTGGAATAATAATAATTTCGGGCGTTATAAAAGTGTAGTTTACACATACAAAATTACAAACATTCTTAGAAACATAATCTTACGTCAAATGGTAAATAAACTAAAAAAAAGCAACTTAAATCAAAACTACGACTTTAAGAAATATTTATAGAAGAGTTTTTAATCATCACTAAGGTGACACTTAGCTTTAAGTTTATGTTTGTCTCTAATTTCTTGTTGCTTGTACCAGTGTTTATCTTCTTGGTTGTCCTAATAAATAAATAAATCATTTGCTCAAAATACTCAAACCGTAACATTTAAGAAATTTCTTCTGAAATAATCCGATCAGAAGATAAGTTTATACTTGCAATGAAACTTCAACAATATACCCAATGAATTTCATAGTAACAACATTCGTGCGTACACAGCTTGATTGATTGAGGGACAAATACTGACTCGCCACATATAATCCATCGAATGTTTACTAATGGAATTCGCCCTTAATTACAGAGTACGGTTTGTTCAAATGTATTTTAGATTGCACGCCATGCCTAGTTTAATTATGCGGTAATGTTTTTACCAATTTTGATTTAACAATGCCTGGCTCTAGCAGATTACAATGCCTGGCTTTAGCCAGGTTTTAATGATAATGTGGTTTTGTTGTGCATTTCGTTAAATCATAGGGAATTCGGAAATGGTTTGTAATTTTGTAATGCAAACGTTAATCAATAATGGTTTATGAGAGATTTTCACAATATTTTATGAGCGACTGAAAATTTCATTTGTAGGATTTCTAGCTCGAGAGAATCTTACAGAAACCGTTTGTAAGATTTTTTAAATAGTTGAGTATTATATAATGACTTGTATATATCTGTAATTATTGAATTACTTGTTACCCAATAGTCCTTTGTTTGTCAGTACAATTATAATTTCAATGTGGGTACTGATATATCATACATTGTTTCTGTTTAAAACATAACTACTGCCCTTTATTGTTAATTTACAGATTAGGTTTATATTCGTTTTTAAACACAGCTATATGTACCACATCTTTTAAACCAGAGTAAATCTTTTTAACGTAGAGTTTTAAAATAGAGCCTTATCGTTCTAAGGAATCACACACAGGTAACGATTGAATCGGATAGTGGATTCTATTGGTGTAGCGATCCTTATCATATGTTGGACAGGAATAAGCCAAATTCTGTGAAATTTTATAAGTAATGCCCGCTTTTTGTTTAAAACTAAAAAATAAAAAATGCTAGTACATTACAAATTAATGAAAAAATTAACGTTTCAAAGAATCAATAATTATCAAAACTCATAACCATAGCGGAAAATAAAAAATATTCAATACATAATTAAGAGTAATGTTACCTTACCTTTTGTAAACAAGTAGCTCTACATTGCGCTACACGAAGTGGCGAAGACACCTCCACTTCGGCCAGAACTCCAATCCAAGACATCAATAAGGAAAACATGGAAAAACTATACAACAACATTTTGGCACACATATTCTTTGGTATCCCCTCTACGTGTAAAGTTTATCGAGCTTCCCGCTTATCATAAGCAGCACATTACAACCGTTATCATGATAACTTCGAAAAACTATTCAATTTGCTTCACTTTTACCGAACGCAATCCTTGGTTAAGTCGAATACCAGTCAACACAATCGTAGGGATTTAATCACGAAAAAATGTAAAAAATAATAATCACAACTTCGTATCGCGGCGAAAGCTTTCGCGAGCCGACGCTCCCGCTCCGGCGGTCGAATCGAGACTAACCACCCCGCTTGAAGAAGCTCTGTTCCTCTCCCCTCCGTTTGGTTAATTTTAATTTGCGTCTCGCTCGCACGCGGGGGTTCCAGCGCTCTCTTTCGCTCACCACACGCTACTACTACGTATGGCGCTCTCTGTCATATCTACTAGTGCATATACACTACTCTATCTCGTTTCATCTCGGGCGGTTTCACGTTGTTTTTCCTTGATGCAGTTTAACGGATGGGAATGTAGTGGTTATTGTTAGACAAAGACAGTGCTAGTAATTTTAGGGTTGTACGGAAGGGGTGACACGGAATCGTGCTAATTCAGGCCTTGTTTTTATGGGAGTACGCGTAAAAAGTAACCCGCCTCTCTCGTTTGTATACTTTATGGTTCTCGCTTTGAGACAGCGTATTAATAATATTAATAGCGATTGCATTCAGTATACTTTTTTATAATGCAGTTTATGAATTATTAATTTTAATTACTGTGTTGTGATTTCGATCATTTCGACCCTAATAGGGTTGAGTTGGTTGCAATATTATAATATTTTTTTTTATGTTATGAAGTGTACAGAACGGTCAAGACGCTCACCTGATGGTAAGTGAAACGCCAGATCATGAAAGAGTGGCATTGGTGGAGACCAACTATTGATAGATAATTATTATTCTCCATCAACGCCGCACTACGCCCGACACCCCAGACAACAGATGTTAGGTCTCTTGTACCCTGTAATTTTACTAGCCCTCCTACCGAAACAGAATCAATGGCTCAGTGGTGTGGACTGTTGCCTTCCGATCGGGAGGGCGCAGGTTCAAATCCCGCCACGTACCAATGTGTTTTTTTTTTCAAAATCATGTATACGTTCTTACGACGAAGGAAATCCTCGTGAGGAAAACCGCGCACGCTTGCGAAGAGATTCAAAGGTTGTGCGTGAAGTCGGCCAATCCGCACTGAGCCCACGTGGACGACTAAGGCCTATACACCCGGTACGGGTAGGCTCGTGCCCCTCGGTGTGGACGTTTAATGAGCTGATGACGATGATTTTTTAGCTATCCAATTGAATTTCAATTCAGATTGAAATTATTTCAGAATAAACTTTGGAAAATCTATTGCTTTATTATCTGAACTTATGGGTAGGTAGATCTCCCTATAGTTATCCATTTGCGATAAGGCCTGTGGCATGTGGCATTGGATGATGACGATCATAATGAAGGCTCGATAGTGTAGTTGCTAGTGTATGGTTGACGTGTAATCCAAGTTGCCATCGCAATGTTACGTTTAGACTGGACAAGCCGCCAAGTTTATAGGCAGTCCCAGTGTCGCAATTTCTTTTCGGTTCTTAGCTGTGAAAAGTTATTATATTTCTTGGTAAATTTACTGATTCATTGCGATGATGCCATGTTACAATTACACAGGATGGCATTTTGGAAAAAACGGTTATTTCTTCTAATATTCGTGCGTCTTGACTCGTCTCACAGAGCGTAAACTGGCAGCCAGTTTTAAGTGCGACAAATGTATGCTCGTTGAGCTACATTTGCGCACTTAAAAACGCGGCTTGCCCCCATCTCCTGTATTGGGAAATCTGTGGTTACAACCCACAGTTCTTGCCAGCTCTTCTCGAAGATCTAACATATTCCAAACAGATGGTAGAATCATAAAAATATACGAATACTTGACGATTCAAAAGTATCTTAAAAATTTATTTGATAAAGAATGATAGACTCGATATAAGTTGTCTAGGTAGGTACCACTGTAGTGCCAGATATCGTCCGTGAAACAGAAATGTTATGCACTTTTGGCTTTCTGGATGAGGGCACTGTAGCTAGTAAATTATCGGATATAAGTGATCTACATAACATCTCGGTTTGGGCGCAGTGCGGCATTGATGGAGAATAACTGTTAATCAGTTTGGTCTCAACTCAATTACTGGCACCCTGTCATGGTCAGGTATCACTTACTATCAGAGTGAGTGTCCTGACCACAAATTTATAAACTGAACTAAACTTAGTTTATATATATCTGCGTCTTTTACATTTATAATATAAATAATAAAATTGGCTGACCGCGAGTCGGACTCGCCCGTGAGGGTTCCGCATCAGCAAGTTACAAAAATAAAATATTTTTTATTACTTAGGCACCAATTTTTACAATGCTGCCAAAACCCAGGCCTGTTTGTTTTCAGCCAAAAAAGTGCATTTAACACTACACCGTCTTTTCGTGACACGTTTTATCCCTGTGACTGATGAAACTGAACTTGCTGGCGTGGAGTTGACGAGTGTACCTTAACTCAGCAAAAACATTGAGTCCAAAGCTCAAATAGCCTCAAAAGAAGTTGGGCATCCTGAATAGGGTGAAGCGGTATTTCAAACCAGGTCAGCTTCTTACTTTATACAAAGCTCAAGTCCGACCTAACATGGAGTACTGCAGTCATCTTTGGGATGGTTCAGCAAAATGTCATCTTGCTACTTTGGACTCAATCGATCGAGCCAGAAAACTCATTGGCGATCTGGCGCTCGTTAATTCTAAACTGCAGAGCTTATCCCACCGCCGTAAAGTAACATGTTGTCAGTTTTTACAGGCTCTCTTTGGTGAGTGTTCTTTCGAGCTCCAGCACTTATCCATCGTCCACCCTTTCACCATACGTATCAAGGCGAACTGCCAAAAATTTCATCAGTTTGTAGTTGACGGTTCCCCGCATTCGGACTAAGCGTTTTGCGTCTTCTTTCATTATGCGTACAGCTAGGGAATGGAATGACCTCCCTGCGTTTTGTTTCCGGCCACTTACAACCTCGTGGCATTCAAAAAAACGAGTGAATAGGCTTTTTCTGGGCAAGCTCGCTCCATCTTAGAGCACGTCTCTTCCATAGGATAGTCTGTGCTCAAGAGTAAGCCCATTAGATATATAAAAAAAAAAAAAAAAAACCAACTACAGCTTTAATACGAAAAAAAATGGTTCACCGTTTATAACGTATAAAAAAACTACACACCACAAAATCGTTGAAACTATATTTCGTTGTTAGATTATGTACATCATGTTTTTTATTTATTTTATCAACCCCATAGTTTAGAAATTAGAGGGGACACACTTTTTTCAACTTGGAACGTTTCTCGCGCAAACTATTCAATTTATAAAAAATGATAGTAGAAATCTCAATACCAAGTCTACACATTGATGTCCACATACTGGGGGTGTGGATGAAAAAAAAATTTTTTGGGTTTTAGTTCAATGTATGGGAACCCCAAAATATATTAATTGATTTTTCAAGAATTTTTATTAAAACCTAATAGCGGTTCACAGAATACATGTACTTACAAAGTTTGAATAGTGTAGTGCTTATAGATTCGTAGAAAAATGGTGTGACATACGGACGGACGGACAGACAGACAGACTTGACGAATCTATAAGGGTTCCGTTTTTTGCCATTTGGCTACGGAAACCCTAAAATGGTATTTTGTGAAGAATACAACATTTTTATGAAATGCATTTTAATTGAATTAAAAAACAGCTACCCTTTAATACATTACAAACTTAGTTTTATAAATTGTATATTTATATTGAGATAAGGAATTATAGGTAATTAAATAAGTATTAAGTGTTTATTTCAGTAATAAACTTACGTATCTTTGTAACAATATCATGTAGCTAACAACAAAATAATCAAAATTACGTATCTGGCGCAAAATGAGGGACACCTATGTCCAACAGTGGACTGAGATAGGTTGAATATTGTGGTTATATTGAGTTCACTGATTATATGCAGTCACAGTGCAATTATTATGTGCAACAGACAGATTGCATCGTATGCAATTTCTTCGACATTCTCCTCCATCGTCACTTGCAATGAAGAAATAAAAAGACACCGACTCATCCGCGCAGCTTCACAAATCCAAACGAAAAGGAATAAGTAAAAATACTGTACGTGACAGCTGGGGGATTTACTCTAGACTCAAATCTTGGAGACTCTAGCAACTTGGTTTTAAGTAATTTCGATGACTAGCTCTGTCAATGTAAGTGATTAATTCATTTATTTTAAATGTTTATTTGATGATCCTTTGGTGTAAGGGTTGAGACGTCGGCTACTACACTAAGGGTTCCAGGTTCGATCTCCGGACAGTACAAACATTTTTGTGCATGAACATGTTGTTTGTAATGGTCTAGTGTTTTTTTATATGTATGTATTTACAAAAAAAGTAATATAAGTGTTACCCGTTGTTAGTACCCATTGAAACAGGCTCACGCTTAGCTTGAGCTTAACTAGATGACGCTGTGTGAAGACCAGTGGATATTTATTTATATATTAAATTGTAGACTCGATACTTAGTCGTCTAGGTAGGTACCACCGCAGTGCCAGCTGTCGTCCTGTGAAATTGTTTACCAAATGCCACTTTTTAGTAGGTATATTTTTAAAGTTTGCCAAATGGGAAGTTAATGAAATGGGTAGTAGCCATAGGAGTTTTTGTTTTGTTGTCATGTTTCGGAATGAGGGCACTGTGCTAGTAATATTACCGGTATATGAGACCTAATACCCGACGTCTCGGCTGGTACTGTGTTGATCACTTTATACAGACTGTTTTTTCTTTAATACTGCTCTGTCACGGTCAGGCGTGACATTTACCGTTGGGTGAGCGAACTGACTCCCTCACTGTATAACCTAAAAAAATATGGTTATATTAGATGTACTTAGAATAATCCCAGATGAGAACAAACATAGTTGTTATGTTGAATAGAAATCAATCTCACGAATCTCGAGTTTTAAGGTCACTATCAACACTATCTTTCGTTATTCGCTCCATACTATTATGGAATTCTCTTCCCGTATCTATTTAAAATTCTCACTCCTTGCCTATTTTCAAATCTTGTGTTAAATCATATTTCCTGTCTCTAATTCCCCCGTAATACTTTATACTTGACACCGGAATTTTTAATTTCTCCTCTTTTTCTTTCTCTTCTTATAGTTTGATAGCACTTATGTGAATGTATATATATAATATTTCATCCAAGGTACATGCGTTGATACTGTTTATATGTATGTATCTTTTGAAATTATATTTATTGTATTTTATTATTTCTATATAACTTAGGTTCTAACTTTTGCACAGCCCAATTAATCATTATTAAGAAACTATCCTCTTCTGAAGGTTGCCTGGAAGAAATTGCTTTTTAGTAATAAGACCGCCTTATTTGTACACTTTTTGTTCTGTCCATGTTTTCCCTTGTAATATGTTTTATGTGCAATAAAAGTTTATTATTATTATCAACTTAGATTGAAACTGTCAAAATTATATGACATGTACATACTTTTAAAAACTATGTTGAGCTTTATACAAGAATTCTTCGGTTAATTTGAAACCATGCTTTCGGGGTCATATGACATCAAGCGTATTACTTTACTACGATTTGGAAGCACAGTAATGTATATTAAGTTACGCGCCATATATAAAAGGGCTAAATAGCGCTGTGTGAATATCAGTGGATATTTATTTGACGACCCATTTAGTGTTGCGGTTGAGAGGTCGACTGCAACACCAAGGGTTCCGGGTTCGATCCCCGGGCAGTACAAACATTTGTGTGCATGAACATGTCTGTTTGTAATGGTCTGGGTGTTTTCTATGTATAATATGTATGTATTTACAAAAAAATGTAAGTATGTTTATCCGTTGTTTAGTACCCATAATACAGACTTCACGTTTACTTGGGGCTAGATGGCGCTGTGTGAATGTCAGTGGATATTTATTATCAATTTCATATAAAGTTACTAAGTTGAAGTGGCAGCAGGCTGGTCACGTATGTCGCAGTAACCATGGCAGCTAAAGAGTTCAGGAGAGCAGACACTGGAGACCGCGGCTTGGCAAGTATAATGTAGGACGCACGGACTGATAAACTGACGCATTACGAAAGGTGGAGGCTGGATGAAAAAGTTGAAGACCCGGTATATTTGGTGCAAATGGAGGAGATGTAGAGATTCTTCGCAGATAAATTTATACTCTGAGCCATTGGCATCTGTATTTATGAACATTAAATATATATTTTTTACTTGACTTTGATTGAATTTGGAGAATTTAGTTACGAGTATTTACTATTGCAATTAATGCATCATCAAAGTAACAGAAAACAGTTGTCCTTTCATCTGTCTTTATTTATGAGGTTGTCGTACCGTCGGTGGCGGTAATGGTGTGGACTGTTGCCCTCCTACCGGGATGGCTGAGGTTCCAATCCCACCACGTACCAATGTGTTTTCGAATTTTCGAAATTATATGTACGTTACCCGACGCTCTTACGGTGAAGGAAAGCATCGTGAGGAAACCTTCATGCACGCCTGCGAAGAGATTCAAAGGTTGTGTGTGAATGCGTTCAATCCGCACGGGGCCCGCGTGGACGACTAAGGCCTAATCACTATATACGGGTAGGCTCGTGTCCCTCGGTGGGGACGTTTAATGAGCTGATGATGATGAGGTTGTCTGGAAGAGATCGCTCAATAAGACCGCCTAAATTGCATATTTTTTTATTTATTGTTAAATTTTATCTTTTTTGTGTGCATTAAAGAATTATATCTATCTATAAAAACTAAAGCAAATAGAAAACTGGTAAATATTTTTCTAAGGACAGGGAAACAAATGTCACTTCATAACTCAGTGTTGTCGTATTTATTAGTCGTGTCGTTGTATCAAATTGTGATCCTCAGATTTATTGCATCATTAATCAACACACAAAATAATCTGTTTTGTTTTGCTTATCGTAAAGATTTTGTTGTTGTTTGCAGTTAATTAGTCTTGATCGATTAGATAAGTCTTGTGTAACTGTAATCAGATAAAAATGAAAAAGAAGTATACAAGATATAAATAAGATAAGCGAATTCGATTTTTGTCTCTCTTTAACATTTTGCAGTGTAAATACTGCTGGTCCAATGTCCAGCATTGATCGAACCCATTTTTCACTAGATATCCTGGTCTTCCGCTTTCCTTATCCAGCTTCTACCAGCGACTGGGCCGGACATAGGTCTCCCCCAATTTGCGCCAGACATCCCGGTCCTCCGCCTTTCTCATCCAGCTTCCACCAGCGACCTTTCGCAAGTCGTCGGTCCATCAGGCCGTAGGGCGTCCTACGCTACGCTTGCCAAGTCGCGGTCTCCACTCCATAACTCGTCTGCTCCAACGGCCATCGGTTCTACGACATACGTGACCGGCCTACTCCCACTTCAACTAATCCGGCAAACTATGTCAGGAACTTTAGTTTTCTTGCGGATAACATCCTTGCTGATCTTATTCTCAAAGTGACCCCAGGCATAGCTCACTACATTGCCCGTTGAATGACTTTTAACTTGTAAACCAATTTCGCAGTCAGTATCCACGTCTCTGCGTATATTAGTACGATAAAGTCGATCTAAGCTCAAAGATCAAGCAGCTATACGGAGTCATCATTATTATCAGCCTATGAAAGCCCATGTAAAGCAAAGGCCTTCCCGCGTACTATAGTATGGGGAGATACTTAGTAATTTTACTATGAAATTTAAATAACCAACTTTTCAGTTGCAATTCTTTTCTCTTACATCGTCTTCTATATAAAGAACACCGCACTATATTGTATATTATCTTGTAATGCAAATGGAACCTTAAAAGCACTGGGAACAACTGCAATCTTGTTGCGAGTGACGTCACAAAAATAGTTAAACAAGAAGAGACCCTCCGTCCCATCTCCTCGATTGTGCCGGCTTTGCACAGATTAAGGTATTATACAGATGAGTCCCGAAGTATGGAGGGCCATGCATTCGACTGGAGTGATACCACGGTCTCACAGAAAACCGATGGTTACAGAAAACCGTAAAACAGCCCTTTGCATTGTGCTGTCGAGTGAGTAAGGTTACTAGTACCATCCGATCACTGTCGCCATCGCGGCGGAAGAACGCCCTAAGCCGAGCTTCACGTCCCATTCTGGGACACTCTTAAGCTCGTTGCATATTTTTTTTTGGGCTGAGAGCCATCTCGCTCGCCAATTGTTGCGTGAAGCTGTGAAGGCCATCTGCAGCCAACAGGACAACAATACCTGATTACCCTCAGTCCCCCTCCCTATTTCCTGTCCCTTTCTTTTCCTAGCTTTTAAGGTCGCCAAAGCACTTGATTTTGCTTCGTTGATACCAGCGTGAAAAAATGGTATGGTTAAAAATACATTTGCCCTTCCCTCACCCCATATTTCCTTCTCGCCTTCCTTCTGAAGGTTGGAAACGAACTCGTTACTCCATAAGAGTTACGGGTGTCCATAGGTGGTGGTAACGCTTAAGGTCAAGCGCGTCATCTGGTTTCTTTGCATACCTATGAAATAAAATAAAACTTGTCCGGACTTCGCTGTTTTATTAAAAACATAAAAGGAAAACTGTGACATGTTAAAAGTTTACGGGCTTATTGATAAGTAGAAGTTCGTAGCATAGCCTGTAATGGAATCTGCATTTTGTATTATTATTAGTGTAGATTTATTGATTATATTATTAATAAAATAGCTTGTTATGTAACTAATAGATTATACAGCTTGATATTTAGACTAGGCAATAAATATATGACCATATAATAGAAAAATATTAGTTACAAAGCGTCGCCTCTGAAATGTGAAGCTCTGCGCGCGTTTGTACCGAGATATAAAAACACGCGACTGAGGAAATAAACGAAAGTACGCAATATTATGATGACAAGCGGGGTCCGTCTAGTTACTCACGTTTGAATTTTTAGTTTTATCACAGTTCTGAAATACATCTTGTCGCAAATTAATATACATAGTTCACAGAACTGAAGAACATTAATTCAAAAGGTAAAAGGTCAAAAAACTAGTTTAAAAAAAAAGATCGCCGCAGTCAATACGTGCAGTTGTTTTGGAGCATACAAGAGGGCGTTGATAGTACGATATATTTATTTATTTGGAAGACCAACAGTTTCAAAACAATAAAAAGATCACAATAAAAAGACTAAGCCAAGGTCTTTACTTATAGTAATACAATGAAATACACTTAACTACGACAACAACAAATCACACAATAACAAACCAATAATATATGTTTATTCACGCTAACATGGTGGGAGAGTCATACTTCGTCTTGTGAGTGAGGTTAGCAAACCTACCAATTCCTTCTACCGCTGTACGAGCCCAAAACCTAGCGTAGTATACAGCGTTGTCAACAACTGTCATTAAATCCTGCTACGAACAGTATTTTGCGCAAGAATGACGTAAGGTAAACCTTTAGTTGGGCTGCCCCACAAAGTCAATCAAAATGGAGACCGTTGAAAAATCTTCATCAGATCAAATCATCCTTACTTTAACCTGTCAGAGTTCGAAACCTATTTAAAGACTGCTAGATCAGCCACGACAACTCATTTCCCCCGGTGAAGCCGGAAATTCCAGAAATGTTTTAGTACAGAATTTTTAAAATCATATCAATTTTCTATTATTTAAATAACATTTTGCAAAATAAAACATTTAACTTATAATATAATATAAACATTACTGTTTTAGAATCATTTTCAATTATTCATTTAAAAAATACCGAACGTAAATTCTCTCTGTTAGTTTTTAATACCAATTGTCTTCAGTTGTGACTTTGAAGAATACAATTGATCAGAAATAAGATCTTGAAGCGTCTTTTATCAAGTAATATTCTTTGTAGTGAGAGCTCTTTGAAACAGTAAGGAATTCCAACATTTAAAATGCTATTTTAACATTACAAGGAATAAATAGAAGTGTCACAATAAATAATAAGGGTTTTTATTCAATGAATGACATACAACGGAAGGTAAAAATAATTTGATATTTGACTATGCTTTTTTTAAATGATGAAGACATTTATTTTCTTTTTCTGTTGTTATTTATTTTTCTTTGTTGTGCTTAGCTACAAGATACAAATACAAAAACAAGTCCCATGTAAAATCTATTCTGAGCAAGTGCTTGGATTATTTCAATACATTTATACTTTAGTTACCTGTTGTATCGTTTAATTCATTTATCTTGCCTTAAATGTTGACAACATAAAATTTCTAAATGAACTAGAAATTATACATACAAGTGTGTATGGGATATTTAAGGAAAAACTTTGGATGGAGATTGGTATTAGAACATAATACATAAATAAAAAAATGGATTGGAAAAGTATTTCCGGAAATCCATTCCATCCCCATGGATCCCCATCAATTTTCAGATACATCGTAGCTATGTTAGTTCAAACTCAAAATAATTTGTTTCATTTCAGCTTTAATTTTCACTGCTGTTAAATGACTTTCATCCCGACGGAATTGGTACAAAACCCACCGCACTGATGTTATACGTATTAAAAAAGGCCTCGCCATTTAATTGTGTATTTTTTATATTTTGGCTTTTATAATTTGTTTTAGTAAATTCCTTGAGCACTAAGCCTACGGCCGTGGATATTATAAAAATGTATTTCTTATTTTCGATAAGTTAACGACTTGATCCCAACGCGATCATTCCTTCCAGAAGGACTATTTACACGGTTCATTGCGCTTCTCGCAAATATACTTGGAGAAAAGTTCCAACAGATATTGTTATAATGAGGCAAAAGCTTACGAAATAAAAACTTTAGGAAAATTTAGATTTTTTTTTCACTTATTTTCTTACTTCAGCAGCCACTACTGGACATAGGTCTCCCCCGTTGTGCGAAGTAATCCTGGTCCTCCGCTTTTTTCATCCTACCACCAGCGATATTTCGCAAGTCGTCAGTCCATTGGGCCGGAGGACTCTCTACGCTACGCTTGCCAAGACGCGGTCTCCACTCTAGAATTCGTCTGCTCCAACGGCCATCGGTTCTGCGACATACGTGACCAGCCCACTGCCACTTCAACTTGCTGATCCGGCGGACTATGTTAGTAACTTTAACTCTCTTACGGATTAAATCATTTCTGATCTTATCCCTTAGAGAAACCCCGAGCATAGCTCGCTCCATGGCGCGTTGAGTGGCTTTTAACTTGTAAATAAATCCCTTGTGAATGTCGGTACATACTCGTATAATTATTAATTAAATACTTAATAAGAAGAAAGCTTTCTCATTAGTTATCTTACAGATTATTTAGCCGACTTCCAAGAACTTGCTATTTCTTCGAAGGTTTTGTAAACAGACATCGGTGAAATTCCTAAGTCAAAAATAAAGCGAGCTCACCGAATTAATTCCGAATACCATCATGATTCCGCCGGCGAAATCCCAAATATGTTGTATAATTTGAAATGCAAACTCCTGTTTAACAATATTGGAAATAATTCGAAGATTCCTTTGAAAGAAAATTTGGTCTGCGTGTATACGTTTAGGTCGCCTTAGCAGATGTTAACCGAAGTTGGATATAATATTAGTAAACAAGTAAAGAAAGTATTAGGGTAGAAGTGTGTTAGGGGCCAAGTGTTTGAATTTAACGAGTATCTTTAAGTCATAATGGTATTCGTTATCATCATCATTAAAACGTCCACTGCTGACCTTCCCTAATGATTTTTACGTGGACCGATCTCTAGCAGTCCATATCCATCTGCTACCGCCACCTTAACCAGGTCGTCAGTCTATCTGGTTGGAGATTGACCTACGCTTCTCTTCCTGTGGACTTCCCATGGACGTCACTCGAAAACTTTTCCGCTCTATCGGTTTACGAAAATCGTTATTATTCCGTGAAAGCCCCAACAAGCAATACAGAAAATACATTCAAAATCAAACTACCGATTTCAAATTTCAACTTCTATTACAACTACACTCAAATCATTGTTTAAGGAAGGCTGTACCGTTGAGTTTTCTTGGGTGCTTCTTTCTCAACAGACCAAAACGCTGAAGCGCTTTTTTCCAAGTATCAAAATTAAATTTTGTGCTTTATTTTGGTATTTTAAATGTTTTTATTGTATTTTTTTGTGTTATTTTTGACGCTCATAAGTGCTTTTTGTAAGCCTTATCTGAATAAATGACTGTTGACTTGACTTGAAATATTCATAATAGCCTGTTCTAGTATATTCAAAAACTGAAATTCGTACAGGACAACCTTCAAGTTTCGGATCACCACTCGACGCTTTGCTTTATCTTGTACCTTAGATTCCTTTACAATGATCCCGTCAAGATGACAATGACCATGCCCCAAACTAGGGTAATGAATCCGCCGATGCTTTGCCAACTTTAATGAAGTTCCCGTTTATTGCGCTCCAGCCCGCTGTTTACGACCCTGTTATAACTTTAAAGAGGATGAGCGAAGATCGGGTTTTACGTCACAGGTCGCCGGTGAATTTTGCTCACTTTCAAGTGCCCGACTTCTATTCAACCTTTCGCAGTCCACTGCTGGACATAGACCTGCCCCATTTTAAATTTAGTGCCCAACTTAAATTTTTTAACCCAAAATACAGATCACGACCGCGACCTACGCGAAGGGATCTTAATAGTCAGCTTAATTAAGCTTACTGATACCCTAGATAAACATATAAGCTACGTTTTTCTGCGGGAGACCAACCGCGGATAGCACCGAGGGTCACAGCTAGTGTTATATATTAATATCCACTGACATTACCGCAGCGTCATCTAGCCCATATTTAAGCGTGAAGGTCGTGTTATAGGTATCATTAAACGTCCCCACCGAAGGGCATGGGTCTACCCGTAGAGGCCTTAGTCGTCCACGCGGGCCCAGTGCGGATTGGCTGACTTCACGCACAACCTTTGAATCTCTTCACAGTGTACAGGATTCCTCACGTTGTTTTCTTTTACCATAAGACTAAGAGCGTCGGATAAACGAACATTTAATTTGGATAATTCGAAAACACATTTGTACGTTGCAGGATGTGAATCTGCATCCTCCAGATCAGAAGGCAACAGTTCACAACAATAAGCCATCGACGCTCTAGTATATGTAGGTACAACGGATAAATATTTATATACTATTTTTGTAAATTCTGTCACATTATGCATAGAAACAGACATGTTCATGCATACAAATGTTTCTACTGCCCGGGAATCGAACCCGGAACCCTTGGTGTAGCAGCTGACGTCTCAAGCATGGGTTTGTGAATTAATAAAGCCAAATGGGTTGTGTTTGTATTTACATATCTTCCGTAATTAGAAAAAACGCCTGCGAATAGCATTACATTTATAGCTCAAAGCCTGTTAAATTCTCCTATTTTATGTATTTGCTAGGTTACCATTTCATACATACTATGAATACTTATCTATACTAATATATAAAGCTGAAGAGTTTGTTTGTTTGAACGCGCTAAACTCAGGAACTACTGGTTCGATTAAAAATTATTTCAGTGTTAGATAGCTTATTTATCGAGGAAGGCTATAGGCTATCATCACGCTACGAGTAATAGAAGCGGAGCAGCAATGAAGAATGTTTCAAAATCGGGGTATTTTTTCATACTTGGAGCTTCCGCTGCGTACGCTGAGTAAACGGTTAAAGTTTCACAAAAGTCATGAATGAGAGTATTGTTCTCCTTTTAAAGGTCTACAAAAAAGTCCGCGACAGCATATGTCTATCTTTTAAGGTTAGCTCACTATAACATATTTTTTGCTAAAAAAAATCTGAAATTGACCCGAAACCTTTAAAGTTGGAGGGAGGGGAAATCCTATGTATAGTGATAAATGTAAGTACCGTGTTATCCCGAATTTATGCGAGCGAAGCCGCGGGCAAAAGCTAGTCTGAAAATAAAGTTCGTTATTTTTATTATAATCAGGAGACCTTTATTACGCGAGCAATTAGATAAATTAGACAAACCACGATAAGTCTGAGACAAGTGCCTGCAACGTAAACGTGCTTAAAACTATTGCTAATTTTACCACTCGCATAGTTTAATGTTGCTATTATAAAAGTAGTTAAGAAGTTTTAATACTTTAGCATCCGATGAGATGAAACCAAACTATTCGGCTATTTTATTAAACTTTATAATTTATGTAAAATTATTAAATTTTGATACATTATTAATAATATTTAATTCATCATCATCATCAACTCATTAAACATCCCCACCAAGGGGCACGAGCCTACCCGTATAGGGTGACTAGGCCTTAGTCGTCCACGCGGGCCCAGTGCGGATTGGACGACTTCACACACAACCTTCGAATCTCTTCGCAGGTGTGCATGAAGGTTTTCTCACGATGTTTTCCTTCACCGTAAGAGCGTCGGATAACGTACATATATTTTCGAAAATTCGAAAACACATTGGTACGTGTCGGGATTTGAATTCATAACCTGAATCTTTCAAAATTCTAACGATTTAATGAGTGAAACTCGCGACATCATAAGTACCTAGCTCATGTTGATATTGGTCTAGATTAATTATATTATTATGAGAGCGTCGGTGGCGCAATGGTGTGGACTGTCGCTTTCCTGCCGGGAGGGCTGAGGTTCAAATCCCGACACGTACCAATGTGTTTTTGAATTTTCAAAAATATATGTACGTTGTCCGACGCTCTTACGGTGAAGGAAAACATCGTGAGGAAACCTTCATGCAAGCCTGCGAAGATATTCGAAGGTTGTGTGTGAAATCGTCCAGTACGCACTGGGCCCGCATGGACGACTAAGGCCTAATCACCCTATATGGGTAGGCTCGTGCCCCTCGGTGGGGACGTTTAATGAGCTGATGATGATGATGATGAAGTTAAAAAGTCAGCTGTCAGACCATCTAATGGTAGAAACGTAAAATCGATAACGAAGATGAACTCATAAACTAATTCTCTTGGTTTTTCTTATTATAACAGTATATAACTTAAATTCAAATATATTTCCACCACGGATTAAGTACGTGAGAAACCATACAGTTGAAAAAAATTTAGTCTGGTTTTTCATTATTACCAAACACAAAAGTCTTCCTAATGTTATTGGTTCCCAACATAATTGTTAAAGTAATTTCTGTATAAATCAATGGACAATTGTCTGAAAATATATAAATTTATTTTATTTTTAATGTACTAATAGCAGTTCTTATTCCAAATGCAATAAGGTTCAAAACCAACCCAAATGTTCCAGGTAATATAATCGCGTTCATACATCAAACAGCCGTCATAGCGCGGTCACCTCCGATCTTGGGCCCCGTGCACTGTGTGTGAAATTTATGGAAATTGCAAAGACTTGGTTCGCGGGGATTCTCCTTGGATGACGTTGCAATCTTGCGCATCGTTGATTCGATTTTGTAAAGTTGTGCGCATAGCCACTGTGGATTGTTCGAAGTATTTTGCTACATGTTAATTTGATGGTAATTTTTATTGTTATATTTGCAAAAACTTAATTGACTTACGCAAACATTGCGGGACAAAGATTTGAACATTTGTGTGGGATTGAGTGTTTTCTGTATATAAGATGTGTATATTTATACTTCTTCTTCTTCATGAAACTTTTTTCTTCCTTTTTATTTTTCTTTATTTTATGCATAGCAACAAGTAAGTTTACCCGTTTTACCATTTGATTAAACGAAAATAATTCTAAATTCATATTACTTGTAAATATTCCTAATGTATATCTCCATTCATTTATTCTTCTCCTCGTAATAATAGGCATGATGACTGGGTCCTGAAATCGTAAGAACTATTTCATATTATTACAAATCTGGGTTAAATATAACGATGTGCTTACTCTCAGCTCGAAAACTCATGTTTTATGAATTTTTTAGTCTTCAAAGTTAGGTGGGCAAGTCCATTTTTAAAGTACATTCATTGTCAAAAATTTGATAACAAAAGGATAACACATACAATTTAAAGCAACTTTTGCTATGAAACCGTTTTAGTAAACGCAACATTTAATATAGTTGTAGTACAAAATTCACAAACTATGCGTACTAATTACTGATGCGTGACGTCATAACTAAGTAGCCATTTGTGTATGAAGCGTTTTTGGGAAAGTCCATTAATGTGTTTTTAGAATTGGAAAATCTCTGTGAGTTTTAATGTTAACGGAGTAATTTTTTTACCAATGTTTCTATTATTATGCGGTCCATCGATATAATAACAGAAAAATAATTGTCATCATCCCTATTTCTGTAGAATAGACCACACAGCGCACATTGATAAAGAATATGACAGTATTTTCAAGTTATAAGAAAGAAACGAACAAAAGACATCCCAATTGATAGAAAGCGATCACCTCCTCCCAAATGATGGATGTGTCACGAATGCGTTGCTTACTTTTAAGATTATTTTTTTTAAATATCCTAATGTCATAATACTTAAATTACTTTTTTATTGATTTTGTGCTTGCTCTCAAGAGCTATATCTCAGTGGAGTAGACGTGATCTAAAATGGATCGAACTTGCCCTGAAAAAACCTATTCAATAGTTTTTAAATGCCCCAGGGTTGTAGTAGCCGGAAACCCAGACGTATTATTAATTATTAGAAGTATTATATTGTAGTATTTATTCGTATTCTTAAGGCGAATACTAGATACTTTCTCTAGAGCAGAACAGTACCATTTCAGATCCGTTCGTACACAACGTTTTGGTATCGTCGTAAATTTAACGGTTGAAGTCGTCGTTATTTCCCGCGCGGTCGGGTTCAACTATCCCTTTATGACTAATCGAAAGTTTTGCACCAATCCTTAGCCAAATGCGGCTACTGCCGAAGATTCTTAAAGATAGCTAATGCGCTTGCGTACTTGCATGTATTTGGTATTTTAATCGAAATAGGAAGCTTTTTAGAGATAAATTTGTGACTATATGCCAGATGCTAGAGTATGACAGACAGACATGCTAGGTATCGGTCTACTTAAAATGTATTAGGGGGACTCCGTTCAGCGGTGGACTTATAAGCTGTAATGATGACCAAAAAAGCAAGTAAAAAAGAGTCACGTGGACGTGGGTTCCCTTAGTTAACCCTTTTCATTAACACATGTTTAATGTGTTTAGTTACTTCTAATTGAAATTTAACATATTCTCAACAAGCCCTTTGTTTGTATATATAGTTTACATGATTTGGGCCTTAACGTCGCTTTTTTACGCATTTTTCCGAAAGGAATTGCTGCCTGCACAGATCTAAGTTTAACTTGAGCCAAATTACCCAACTCCATACCTCCTAACTCATACGCCGAAGTAACGCGACGTATTAACACGAACTTCAGCAATCGTTCAGTGCGAACTTTGCATATTATTTTAAAAACACTGACGTCCCATTCGTTAAGGAACAAATGGCCGCGACATCCCAAGACATCCCTTCTTATAATTTATTTACGAGCTCAAGTACGTGTGCACTGAAAAATTCACTGGCATAGAAAACGTGAAATGCATTTTATTTGTTCGGTGGAATTTAATGTCGGTTTCATAATGTTAGTTTGTTAAACTATTGTTCGTGATAATGCAGAATTATGAACTGGTTAAATTAAATGTAACGAATGAATTTTACTTGTTTACGTGACATTTATTTTTAAATAAATACATTATTTATTCATAACCCAACATCATCATCATGTGCACATTACGATACTTTACAATCAAATTGTAAATTTGGTATAGCGGTACAATTTTAATGTTATTGGTTTAAAATGGTACCGGTATACCAGTAGAATGAATTGTTTGATGGTATTAATTAAAGAGCGTCGGTGGCTCAATGTGTGGACTGTCGCCTTCCTACCGGAGGGCTGAGGTTCAAATCCCGACACGTACCAATGTGTTTTCGAATTTTCGAAAATATATGTACGTTATCCGACGCTCTACGGTGAAGAAAACATCGTGAGGAAACCTTCATGCACGCCTGCGAAGAGATTCGAAGGTTGTGTGTGAAGTCGTCCAATCCGCACTGGGCCCGCGTGGACGACTAAGGCCTAATCACCCTATACGGGTAGGCTCGTGCCCTCGGTGGGGACGTTTAATGAGCTGATGATGATGATGATTACTAATTAAAATCTACCATAAAACAGAACGAATGAGTGTAAAATTTTACTATTGACATACAATAACAATCCTATTAGCGCATTTTAAAATTATCTAAATTGCAGCCCTGGTAATAGGTCATTGCCACTTAAAAGACACTAAGTAAACATTCACACAACCATCTAGCCCCAAGTTAAGCGTGAAGCTTGTATTGCGGGTGCTAAACAACTAATAAACATACTCATTTCCATATTATACATAGAAAACACTCAGACCAATACAAACAGATATGTTCATGCACACAAATATTTGTACTGCCCGGGGATCGAACCCGAAAACCTTGATGTAGTAGCCGATGTCTAAACCATTACATCAGATGGGTCGCTAAAGAAGTTAACTGTGGGTGAGCTATGTTTCAGCAGGAATTGGCCGGAATCGAAATGTTTAAATAACGAAAGTGTATAACTCAGCCAGCCTACACAGCTAACGAGTTCAATTCAAATGAGTTGTTGCCACATTTCAAAGAAAGTAGTCAGAACCAAGTAATATACTTTCTGGAGCTCAGACGCACTCGTAATATTATGTTTAGCCCGATCATTAGTTTCTAAATTGCACGATCATCAACCTGACGTTCTAGCCGCTAAGGCATCAAACAAACAACAAACAAAAAAAAACAAATAAATCTGTTGCAAATACTTTTGAATCGTCATTTTTCATTTTGAAATTTATTATGACTCTACCACCGGTTCGGAATAAGTACGATCTTTAAGAAGAGCCGGCAAGAAACTCGGTAGTTAGTCTTTAAAACTTTTTATATCATTGGTTACAGAGTTTTGTCATTTACTACACGTAACTTTACAATAATTTAGTACAGAGATTTTGTAACTTGAACTCTATGTGCAAGAGCACACATATTATCCGATAAATTTCGTATATCGACATCGAGCCCTTAACTCCTATCCAAAATCAATTGCTATTAATTTTAAATTTAGTTATACACAATTTTGCGCAGGATTTACACTGACGCTCCAATTTCAAACGGACATTAAGACCCCATTTTGTAGATGCAAAATGTACCTTCCTTCCCCGGCCGCCGGCCCATAGCAAGCCTCAATCCAACCGCCCTGTAACGAATTTCTAATTCTCGGTGTAGATTATTTTAATTATACCATTCCCATCTCGGAAATGTTGTGATGGATTTGTAACGTTTTGCCGATCACTACATAAAAGGATACTAAGTGACGAAAGTTATCATAGTTTTAAATTGATAAACTTATTGTATTAGGAAATTATATCAGATGTCAATTTTAAAATGTTTTTTTTTCAAATATGATCAAATTTATTGATTCTAATGATTTAATTATGATGATGAATGATTTTTAATGTAATTTCTACGATCGTACGAAAGCGGCCCGCCGCCTTGCTATCTCGACTCTGCGCCAGCTCCACAATTCTCATTAAGTTGTTTGCTAAGCTGGATGCCCCAATGCACTATTGCCTACCTAGTTATAAAATTCATTTAGTTTTAGAATAAAATGTATGTCATAACAAAACTGGGAAAAATCGCACAAAGTGATTTTTTTTATAAGATAGGGGCAAACGAGCAGACAGATCACCTGATAGAAAGTGAATACTGCCGCCCATGGACATTTGCAACACCAAAGGAGCTACAAAATGCGTTGCCGGCCTTTTAAGCAAACAACCTTTTAATTTTTCCTCGTAGGATTCGACCCACAAACCCCAGGTCTGTGACTACCCAACGGAGGCGGTATAATCTACCGAATTCAAAAGCAATGTTTTTCGGTTAGCTGCTTTTTAGTGAAAGTATGGCAGCGTTGTTAAACCGTCGACTTTGGTGTTACGTGAATAATTTAATTAAGACATAACGGCGAACTAATGGCGATTAGTCACGAGGGCATTGGGCGTTAGTAATTTGATATCTTAATGGGTTTATAGCTTCGTACCTCCTACTTTGGCTGGCCAATAGCTGACCACCGCACTTTAAGGCTTCGAACATTAACGCTTTGGAATAGTTGTGTTACTCTCTGTTATGTTATACGTTTTTTGAAAAATGCCTTTAACCCATTAATAAATTAATATCCAGTGACATTCACACAGCGCCATCTAGCCCCAAGTTAAAGTGAAGCCTGTATTATGGGTACTAAACAACGGGTAAACATACTTATATATATTGTTTTTGTAAATACATATTATACATAGAAAACACCCAGACCATTACAAACAGACATATTTATGCACATAAATGTTTGTACTGTCTGGGGATCGAACCACGTACATTTGGTGAAGTAGCTGACGTCCCAACCAGAACACCAAATGACTACACGACCAAAGACTATTTTAAAACCTAATTTATATTTATCTAAAGTTAAAAAAAATGTCTAAAAAGTGACTATTGTGATATTTATATTGATCTATATTTTCAATTCAGATTTGTTCGATTATTAATATGACTTTAAAGTATATTTTGTCGATACATTTCCTGACGCAGTACTGCACTAGCATCAACTATTAGCACTTGGTGTGATTCCAACCTAATATCTAATGGTACCTCAACACTCAATACAACGTTAAGATTTTAAGGTTTGATAAAACTAATCAAACGGAAGCTTCGTTTTAACATTTAATGTTCGGTTTAATGACTGTTTGTGAGTATTCCAACATATATATCCACATATATATATATTAGACAATACAAAAATCGGAAATTGTGTCATAATTCGACCAGTTTTTGTATTTAAAATTAAGAAACAAAAGCTGAGAAGAAAAACCGAAAACAAGTGATTAAAATGAAATAATCCAGAAATTATTTTTAGTTGTTCACTTCAACTTGCTGATCACATAAGTAATGCCGGTCCACTCTCGGATATTTCACAGCCATGATTTTCTCTTGCGTCCAGCGCGCTTCTTCCCTTCTACTTTGCCCGTCATAATAAGTTGAAGTAACGCGTATCTATCGTGTCGGAGCACGTGACCAAGATTAAATATCTTCTCTTCAGTTATAATCTTCAATCTAGTTTGAGAAATCTCGCCTTATCTTTACCGTGTAGTATTAACATAATTGAATCTAAGTCTGAAGTCGTTACCATTACACAGATGCAGTGCAAGCGTTCAGCTTTTCAAGGGATTACAATGAGAAGCTAGATTGCTCGTGAGTCTGCGGCGAGCTGTGAGCAACGTGAACTTTAAGAATTCATTCTACATTGTTTAATCAAATATTACTGATGCCGTACATTGATATAATATTATATAAGGTATAATGATGCAGTGTTGCTAGAATTACAGTTATCAGTAAATATTTAATAATAAATACAAAGTTTGCAACGTCTTATTGAATTAATGAATAGTGAATGATCCATTTTAACTTTAACATTTCTCTAGATAGATTCCTTTAATACAATTTTGTGTTACCTTTTTTAAATGAAAAGGTTATTCTGACGAAGAATCATCATCAGCTCATTATAATATGTCCCCACCGAGAGGCATGAGCCTACCCTTAACGGGTATAGGTCTTAGTTGTCCACGCGGGCCTAGTGCACTTCACGCATAACCTTTGAATCTCTTCGAGCGTGCGCAGGGTTCCTCACGATGTTTTCCTTCACCGTAAGAGCGTGCGATAAACGTACGTATAATTTGGAAAATACATTGGTACGTGGCGGGATTTGAATCTGTACTCTCCAGATCTGAAGGCAACAGTCCACACCAATGGGCCACCGACGCACACATGTATGGATATTACGTTTAAATTCCCATAACCGGCGGAATCGTCGGTGCACTTATATCACGTTTATACCCAAGTAGCATCCTTCGGTTGAGTTGGCGACATAAAAAAGGCAGTTTGAATGCGGCCATGGGCCTCACAATGAGGACGTCAGCGCACCCCCTTTGAGATGTCATGCCTTTAAGAAACCGGGGCAATTACATTGGAAGCTGGCCATTCGGATAATGCAACTGCATGAAAGCTTATTAGCACGATTGAGGGGATGTATTGAGCGTAATATATAGCGCTATCATATGGGTGGGGACCATGACTGTATGGCGACCCATATGGTTAAATGGTTCAATAAAGAAAATCATTTAATACATGATCTGAAGACCCATCTGGTGTAATGGTTGACATGTCGGGTACTACGCCAAGGGTTCCAAAAAGAAGTATAAATGTATGTTTATCTGTTGTTAAGTATTAATATTACAGGCTTACGCTTAGTTTGGAGCTATATGGCTGGATAATAATGTCAGTGGATAGTTATTATTCATCATCAGCTCATTAAACGTCCCCACCGAGGGGCACGAGCTTACCCGTATAGGGTGATTAGGCCTTAGTCGTCCACGCGGGCCCAGTGCGGGTTGGACGACTTCAAGCACAACCTTTGAATCTTTTCGCAGACGTGCGCAGGTTTCCTTACATTGTTATTTTTCACCGTAAAAGCGTCGGATAATGTACATATATTTTTCGAAAATTCGAAAACACATTGGTACGTGGCGGGATTTGAACCTCAGCCCTCCCGGTAGTAGAGGCGACTAAGCGTTAAGAAATCGAAATTACCCTAAGGGATCCGGGTTCGATCCCCGGGCAGTCAATTTTTATTTTTGATCATGTCTGTTTGTCTTGGTCGAGGTGCTTTTGATGTAAAATATGTTTGTATTACTAAATACATATAAATATAAGCATGTTTAGCCGGAACTAAAACTCCGTTTGATTTTGCCATCGCGTTTACGATCCAAAATTATAGTGCACCGTAATAATTTGTTTACGACACGTCCGTACACTTCAGCCCGCCAATAGAAAATGTTCCAATATCCATAAAACCGAATTGTGGCTGTAAAAAGTCGTAATTAGTGAAACTAATGGCGGTAATTGACTTCCATACAGAGTTCCAATTCTACTAATTCACTTGACATTACTAAAATACGACACATTAAAATCCAATTGAAAATTTGGTATCCCGGTTCAAATTAAATGTAATTGGTTTCAAATGGTAACTGTATAGCAGAATGAATTGTGTGATGGTGTTACCAATTAAAATCCTACCATACGACAGAACGAATGTGTTAAAATAAAGTGTCAAATATATATTTAAATTTCGCGCCTTGAACATTGTTAATTATAGACTTGCATAGACTATGACACCACATCTTTTGTCATTGATTCACTTTCTCAGTAATTATATCCCCAATGATTGTTGTACACATTATTTAAAATCTCAATAAATAGGTTTATTGCCAAATTGATGTTTTTCCTCACAAGTTAATAGAACGATTGCAAGTTTTACTACTGAGACACAATGTTTCTAGACGACCCATCTAGTATAATGGTTGAGACGTCGGCAATTACACCAAGGATTTCGGGTTCGATTCCCTGTCAGTACAAACATTTGTGTGCATGAACATGTTTGTTTATATTGGTCTGAGTGTTTTTATGTATAGTATGTATGTTTTGAAAAAAAGGGTATTTAAGTATGTTTATCCGTTGTTTAGTATCCATATTACAGGCTAATGCTAGTTTGGGGCTAGATGTGTGGATATTTGTGGATATTTATTTATTTAATAAATATCTTTCAACGCATTTTAAAATTAAAGGAATTGGAGCCAAGGAATCTATGAGGCCACGTCTCGTCGATCGTAAACGTCTCGCGGTCAAATTAGATGAAATGGTTGATATTTTGGATATTAATGATTTATTGTGCACTAAATGTGGGAATTGAGTGATCTTGACCTGGCATTTCGATACAATCGTCATATAATACGAGAGTATGCAGCTTTTTAACATTTTTTATGTTAAGTGTTAGGCTAATTTGGCCATCTACAGTGATTCACCTGACCATGATAGAGCAATTTTGGAAGACACCATTATTAATAACAATTATATTCACTGACGTTCAAACAGCGCCATCTATCCAAATTTAAGCAAAAATCTTGTTTTATATGTACTAATCAACGGATAAACATACTAATACTATTGACGTATAAAAAGTACGTACAGAATGACGTGTCTCCAAAATGACAGCAGCTATGTCACTTCAATGTCTATGTCATTTTGACAATTATTTTTTAAATGTTTTAGGTAAATTCATTTTAATGTTTTAAACTAGAAATATGTATGCGAGTTGTTCGTTTTTCTACAAAAAGGAATTCCTATTTTCTCTTCACTTATCATTTCGGTTTTTACATCATTTTACTACGCAAGCGATGTTCTTTCCTGTTTTTAATGTGTGGTTGTGTATGTTATTACATTTGTTGCTTTCCATCTTTCCATACAAAAACCTTGTGGAATTTTGACACACTTCATGTCAGCGAGACTCCGTCCGTATTTCTTTATACATCCGCGACTTATAAATATATTTTGTAAATACATACGACCAACACAAACAGACATACTCATGCACACAAAAGACTGACTGCCCGAGGATCAAAAGAACCTTTGGTGTAATAACTTCTCAATCATAGCACCGAATGGCACCAAAATACAAACATACGAACGGTTCAAGCAAAGTTTAAGATTCACTCGTCCTCCCGCCGCAAAATTCATACGACAACGAAAAAAAATCATGTCCGTTCTCAAGAAACCTAAAACCGCTCATTCGGTTACCAGTGTTTTCGTATAATATTACAGGCAATTTATTCCAATATGGCATTCGAATTTACGGACGCGTTTTGTTTAAATGTTCGCAATATTTTATTTTGTTTACAATACGGGAGGAGGGTAATACTATCCGGGCCAGGGTCGGTTTCAAACCAAGGTTTATTGGTTTGGAATCAAGAAGGTACTTTAATAAGGTACTGTTTTGAATTCTGTTCGGATAAGCCGTTCTCTGGGTTATCTTTAGGCGATTTATAACCACTTACTTCGAAGCGAAGTAAAAACCATATTAAGTTTTAAGTGTTGGAAATATCTTAACATTGCTAAATTTATTTCAAAATGTTTATGGACCCCCGTGGTGTCTTTAAATAAGGAAACTTTGTCAAACAATTTGGGATTGTTTTATTTTCAAAGAATATGCTTCGTTTTACTTTTAAAATTAAAATACACTTACATTTAAATGATTTTCGAGCTCTAATAAGTAATAACGATCAGACGTAAACGTCCGAGAGCAAGTACAAACTTGGCACTTTGTACCGTTACCGCTGTGGGCCCAGTACGGATTGGTCGCCCTACGATAGTGGCAGAAACAGCTTGACGTACTCTCCGAACCATGAGACTCTAGAAATATTTTTTGGTTACCCATCCGTCGCTTGTCCACTGCGATAGTTGCTTACTTCGTCAACCGAGCACACTAGTCACTATACCATCGAGCTCTTTAAAGACCAATATAATCTGTTTCATAAAATTTGACTTTGATACGGTTTTTTTAATAGAAAGAGTGATTAAAGTATTATATGTATAAAATATCCATTTACTAGAAGATAAATACTGTTATTTTTTAAGTTTCTAATGCAGTGTCGTAAATAATGTCATTTTGCCGTAGGCTGAACCCTACGAGATTTATCAAAATAATGTATTAAGTACACAAGTTGAGAAGGTCTACAGAAAACTCCGCGATGGTATATGTCTATCTCTTATGGATATTCCACAATATTATTTTTTTGTCGTTTACATTCTACAACAAAGAATTGCAATTTTTCCAAGCGATTTTAACCAATACAGAATTAATCCTTATCCAATTTAATACCTTAAATACATTGTTTAATATAGACCTATATGGCTCTTTACAGCATATGATTTGATTTAATTTTCGGAGATATTACAGATTTAAAAATGGCGGTACGTAGCGTATGCGGCGGTGCCCGCCAACAGGTGGTAGCGTGCCTATCAATGATATTCTGTATATATAAAGGTAGATACGTCATCCGTGCCTTAAAACGAACCGCCGAAGAGAGTAGTTTACCGCCGAGTTTGGGTAAATGTGTTCGAAATTCGAAATATGTGTATGTGTGCTGTCACTGCATTCGGAACACTTTTTTCGATTGTTTTGTGAGCATATCACGAATCCATACTTTTTTACATCATTGGTTCCTATTACGGATATCACCATTGCACTCGTGTGAAGCATGGGCGGGTCCTAGTAAACTATATTGACACAAATTATAAAACTTTTAAATACGTAAAATATCCCGTTAGAGCCGGGCAAACGTATTAAGCCCAGTGGCAACCATAAATCTGCAGTGGAACGGACCCATCCGGAGATTGCAATCTCACCGATATCGATAATTGTCCCCGATACCGCTGAAAGACTTCGCAAAGTTTAGATACAGCGGTCGGGTTGAGATATCGCAGGATTGGTTTAGTTGGAACGATGAAATCTCTTAATAAAGTTGGAGCTTTACTGAAGTTGGGAATGGCCTTGATAGAAAGAATTTTGTTGCGATTATATTGTACAGGTAAAGGTTGAAGCTACGAAGAGGATGGTCTCGATATACATACATATAATGAAATTGAGCGTCGGTCGGAATAAGAGCGTCGGTGGCTCAGTGATGTGGACTGTCGCCTTCCTACCGGGAGGGCTGAGATTCAAATCCCGACACGTACAATGTATTTTCGAATTTTTCGAAAATATATGTACGTTATCCGACGCTCTTACGGTGAGGAAAACATCGTGAGGAAACCTTCATATACGCCTGCGAAGAGATTCGAAGGTTGTGTGTGAAGTTGTCCAATGCACTGGGCCCGCGTGACGACTAAGACCTAATCACCCTGTACGGGTAGCTCGTGCCCCTCGGTGGGGACGTTAATAAGCTGATGCTGATACCGGTAAAATATTTTTTTTAATTTCTGTCTGTCTGTTTGTTCAAGGTAATCTCGGAAAGGGCTGGGCTGATTTGGTCGGCTATTTTTTGACAAGTAGCCAATGTAATATGAAAAATTTAGGGTACTTTTATTTTCGTTTATTCTTCTTCTTCATTGTGTTTTTGCCCACCGTTAGACATACGCCTCTCCAACTTTCCTCCACATGTCGCAGAACCGATGGCCGTTGGAGCTGACGAGTTCTGGAGTGACGACTGTGTCTTGGCTAGCGAAGCGTAGGACGCCCGGATCGAGGGATCGAGGACTTGCGAATGGTCGCTGGTGGAGGCTGGATAAGGAAAGCGGAGGACCGGGATATCTGGCGCTAAATGGGGGAGACCTATGTCCAGCAGTGGACTGCGATAGATGGAAGACAAACATATATACATTTCGACCAGCTTTATTCTTCTTTAACAACTTTACGTTTATGCTATAGAGGACAAACGAGCAAACGGCACATCTGATGGTAAATGTCACCGCCGCCTATGTACATTTGCAATACCAGAGGGCACTGAAATGCGTTGCCGGCTTCTTTAAATGGAAATTCGCATATATATTTGAAGAACAAAATACAATAGGACATTATTTACTTTTTAAATAATGTTTTATTTAAATAAAATAAATATCACTGACATTCTCACAGCGCCATCTAGCCCCAAATTAAGCGTGAAACCTGCATTATGGGTACTAAACAACGGATAAACATACTTATATATTTTTTGTAAATACATACATATTATTTATAGAAAACACCGAGACCCTTACAAACAGACATGTTCATGCACACAAACTTGGTGCCCGGCAGTCGACGTTCAACCGCAACACCAAATTTGTTTACAAGAATATTCTTTCCGTCTTAAAATCTCTTTAAAATAACCTGGTTTTTGTATGTTTATATGAGAATATAAACAAACCCAACCGATATATGAAAACAAGTACATACACTTCACTTATTAAAGAGCCAAGGCTTGAGGTATTCCAAAATGGTGTTTCATTAAAGTTTTATCGTATTAGCACTGTAGTGGGATATTACTTTAATCTAGTTATCTGCAACCAGCTAAAGTATAGCGCACACAACGGTAATCCTGTTTGCTGTAAGCTTGTTCATACACTGGCTAACAGTGCTAATACTTATGTGAAATAGTTAGTTTCGTACGCAAATTAGTTACATTGCCCTAATTGGCAAGCAAAACAAAGCAATACTGTGTTTTCGTGTATTACTAACTGTTCCCCACGGTATAACCCGAGTTTAAGATATTCTCCCGCAGTAAAATATAATCTAAAATCGCTTCGTTAAGTCACGCCATGCGCGGCCGCCGCGCGGTAAAACATTGCCTCATTTTTACATATTAAAAAGTACTGTCTAAAAGAAAAGTGACCTGTGTTTTTCCTTATTATATCAGCTACCTGCCAAAAACAATTCCGTTTTTTCCCCAGCCGTTTCAGTGATTACCTGAAACAAACAGACTATTTTAACAATATATTATTTTGGCATATGAATCGAATAGAATTATATTCATGATGCATGAAGACAAAATTGTTATTTTAATATTACAAACAGACACTCCAATTTATTTATATGTAATATATTTATTAAGTACATCAATTAAAAAAGTACATTAGAATAGATAAAATTTTTGGCGATTATATCAGCTCACAAAAATATTGTATAAAATACACAATAACTACGAAGTATAAGTTTATGTTTGGACAAAAAAGTTACTATGAGAGAATACTATTTTATGTTTAAAATGGAACTCATTAATCTTGTAATCTTGCAGATTCTGCGCAGAAAAGATATACACCGGTGAATCTGCATAAATTATTTTGATCCTCTGAAACATAAATGAAATAATCTATATCTGAAATAACTTATAATCTGAAATAACTTTAAATCTTTAAAATATCTCAAATGTGTTTTAAATTTTAAAAGTTGGGCAGAATCCTGATTTTTGTGGATTACTTTTATCGTGGCAGAGTCATGCTTACAAAGAGGCTGGCTCGACCGGATACCACAGTTTTACAGAAAACTGGAATGACATAACTTTATGCGATGTGTTTCGTCAAGTGAGTAGATTACAGACGCCTCAAATTTCCCCTTCCGGTCTATATTTCCTTATCTCTATTTCATTTGCAATTTTGGTATGGTTTCAGTCAATCTCCCATGGCTGCTATGCGGAAGGCCTGTACCTGCAGTGAGACGTTGTAGGCTGGTGATGATTGCAGCCTCAATCGTCAGTTTATTTACAAGTCCTTGCTTAGAAGAACACGTTCAGCCTTACGTGTCTACCGTCAACATGGTCCTCTTATCAAAACTACGTCAGAGTTAGACAATTTAAAAATTAAACATAGGATACGTACAAAAACAAAGGATATTAATAGTTACAAGGCAGAGGTGTAGAACCAAGTCAAGAGTGAAATCCCTTGTAAATCTCTATAAGTCTTGAACCGTCGACTTCTAAGAAATGAAGACAATAAATTGGCGCAACCACCGCGAGTCCCTCGCAAGATGGCTACTTTTTACATAAATTCCACAGATATTAACTTTGTTGCTCGTAATATTACATGGCAGTGCTCTCGAGTGTTTTGTGCTGGGTAAATATGTGCGCGGAGCCGTGATTTGCCTTTATTAAAACAATATTTTGTGGATAAAATGCTATGGAATTTATTCGGGTGGATTCCTTGATAATTTTTACAAATATAATGCTGTTATTTTTGTTGTCAATTTTTTTGCTGGGATATGACGTTTTACATTTCAGGAACAACCAAATCGCTCAAAGTTAAACAAACACTTCAGCACTTCGATATACCAGAAGTCAATGTGGCAATGTTGGAAAGACTAAAGTACTGTTCATGTGTTAACTCTTAGAACCTAACCTGTCCTAAAGGCGTCAGAAACAATATTTTTTATTGTTCTGGCGTTCAAAGGTTAATCAAATTTAAGATTCGAGTCCACAAGCGCTAAGCACAATGGCAGATTATAAGAATACTGGATGACGAATATCGAAGAGATTAGTAAGTGAACTGGTTAGAGATAGTCATGTTGCTGTCTTAAAATGGCAATAGGTGAGACATCTCACCGATAGCCGCTGAAGTTTTCCCAGTGGAGGCCTCGTCATGACAATAGCAACATGGGCCACCCGCAAGATGGGCAAATGATCTATGAAAGGTCACGAGCAACCATTTGATGTAAATAGCCTCTGACTGGTAGAGGTACAGATTTTTGAGGGAGGCTTATCTTCAGCAGTGGACGCAAAATGACTGCTGACGCCTGCCATTACACTAGTCTTAACATAAAAATTAGAACTTGAAATGTCAGAGTTTTCGCTCCAATACCGGTCCTGTGAAACTTGCGTAGGGACATGTCCCCAACAAGTGGGGGTGGAGAGACAATAAAATTAGGTGTTACTGTAATGTTTTCCAAAACATTAGAAGTGGCCCGTTTCTAAAAAGTATGTAATTGCCAGGCACGTGCCTTTGGGAGGCATGTTAGGTTCTTTTTAAAGTATTCATGTTTAATCACTGTTTGACATTTTTATTTTATAATTATAGGTCCAGTATTCCTTAAGAATAATGACAATAAGGATTAATCCAATTCTATTCAAAATTAATAGTTCGTGCAAGCTGGCTTTTGCCTAAATCACTTCAACAAGTCGAAGGTTTGGTCCTTTTTAGAGCCCCATAAAATCCAGCATCAATACTAATAAAAAAACATATCTCTTCTTAAGCACAAACAATTGGCTTTTTCCCTTACAATTTGCGATCATAACTTTCGTTGTTGGTGGTAAATTAAAATGGTTATACATTTGAGTGAAATAAGTACATAACAGTGTTTGTTTAGCGGGCAGACGCACACACGTGGTCTTTGTTGTATAAATTTCAACCTTGAGCAATTGTGATAAGGTCTGTAATGTTAGTTGTTGATGTAACTGCAGGATTTCTCGTATGCAATTTACTTGTTAAGCTTGAGCGAGGCTTATTAAGTCATCAAAGTACATCAGTTATGGGTTATGTTAGTGAAAAAAGTTCGGTGATGAACAATATATGATTTCATCGGTATGCTTAATGTGATGTACGCTTGGATTTATCGTTTGCTATGGACGTTATTTAAAATATTTATTGTATATCCCGATGATATCATAATTCATATTGGCAGAACTTCGGTTTTATAAAGGCATGTATTTTGCCCGCACTAAATATTTGGCGCTAAACAAATTATTGTGGTAAAATAAATGGTTGCTTCTTGGTTTTAGTCGGATTAAACTTTGGAAGTTCATTGTCTCAAGACGAAGGTCTTTGACCAGTGTGTTGCCAGTTATGGCTTTTGGAAGCGAAACTTGTTGCTTACAAATGTTTTTTTTATAGATTTAAGGTCGCTTAACGTGATAGGGATTTGTTAGAAGTTCCCCTACGTACTAGGATTCGGTCGAAGCAAGAATGCCCTTAGGCATTCTTGCAAAGAATAATCTATTCTGCCGTCACCAAACGGCGTTAAATAATCGATTATACGTTTCTCAGAATAACATTTACGCTTCATTTAAATAAATAACTAAATATCCACTGACATTCACACACCGTCATCTAGTTCGAAACTAAGCATTTATCCTGTAATATGGGTACTAAACAACAATTTTTTTTTTGTAAATAAATACATATTATACAAAGAAAACATACAGACCATTAAAAACAGACATGTTCATGCACACAAATGTTTGCATGATAATAAAATTACCCTCATGCCCTCATCCCGTCACTAAAGTGCATAACACTCCTATTTGACGGGACGATATCTGGCACTGCGGTGGTACCTATCTAGACGACTCAGTATCGAGTTTCCCACCTAGTAAGATTTATTTGGAATAATTCGCCGTCTTCAAATAATGAACTTTTGAGCCCTATAAAATGTTTTTGAATAACTAATGACGGATGGCAGCCGGTCAGCTGTGACTGTTATTATTTTGAGTGTCTGTCAATTTGGCGCCGCTCTGATGTCTTTGTTCGAAGCTGATGGAACGGAAAAATATAATGAAGGGACTCGGAGGTGATAGGCTATTGATTGTAAAGCGTTTGTGGAAAACTCGTGGAACTTTACTAAAGGCGAAGATTTTACATATTATTATGAAATAAACTACGTAGCTTTTAAGCAGACTGTCAAGGTATGTCAATACAACAGACATGTTAATGTACAAAATGTTTGTTCCGCCCGTGGCTCGAATCCGGAACCCTTGGGGCAGTAGCTAACTCAACATTAGAATTATGAAATTATTGATCTTCATAAGAAAAGTTGTATAAGTATCAAATGCACTTGCCTATCAATAGTTCCTTTCAAATACTTTTGTGGATGTTTAATTGGTTTAAAAGCGATTGAAACGAAAGTGACGTTAGCTTGATTTCGATAGCCGTAAGTTAAGTACCTTTGTATATTATAACATTAATAATAAATACATCGGTGTCGGTGGCTCAATGGGTCGGTGGCTCAATGGTGTGGATGTCGCCTTCCTGCCGGGAGGGCTGAGGTTTAAATCCCGACACGTACCAATGTGTTTTCGAATTTTCGAAAATATATGTACGTTATCCGATGCTCTTACGGTGAAGGAAAACATCGTGAGGAAACCTTCATGCCCGCCTGCGAAGAGATTCAAAGGTTGTTTGTGAAGTCGTCCAATCCGCACTGGGCCCGCGTGGACGACTATGGCCTAATCACCTATACGGGTAGGCTCGTGCCTCGGTGGGGACGTTTAATGAGCTGATGATGATGAATGAATAAATCATATCCACAAACATTCACACAGCGCCATCTAGCCCCAAGTTAAGCGTGAAGCTGTATTATGGGTACTAAACAACGGGTAAACATATTTACACATATATATATTTTTGTTAATACATACATATTATACATAGAAAATACCCAGACCATTACAAACAGACATGTTCATGCACACAAATGTTTGTACTGCCCGGGGATCGAACCCGGAACCCTTGGTGTTGCAGCCGACGTCTCAGCCGGTACACCATATGGTCGTCAAAATTATATAATATATTCTTATCTCATGACTATTTAGTAAACAGGGCAATGTTTGAAATGATTTAAATATCAAAACCCCGTAAAATTATCTCTGCCAAAGCACCTATCTTGATATCCACCGCTGCCGCAAGGGCGGCATTGTACAAAAATACCGACAAAAGACAACAAAAGCCATAAAACAGTGTCTAGTAATTCAGTTTAGACTATTTACCGTGTAAAGTGTAGGGCAATTAAGTTATTGTTGGTACACAGCAATTGCTCAACTGGTAATTTGCATATTTTATAACTACCGCACTTGGTAATTCCCAAGCTATTAAATCGGAAACCTATAATGTTAAATGTTTGCAAAAACATTTTACTATAAAAAGTGTACCGTTTGGTTCAGTTAGATTCAGTTAGAAACATAACATAATATTTGTTAGACTTTTTAGTAAATAGAATGCACATGGTCGATATTCCAAACCTTCTTTTGTGTATGAGGTCGATTCTGTACATTAAATATAAACTAAAAATTATTACGAGGATGAAACAAATAGTATAAGTAAAAGGAATCCCACCAAACCATTTTATGTAAAATGCAATACGACCACATACATAAGGAAGAGAGACCACATACATAGAGACCAGTTTTTGAATCTACACGACCTAACTCTACCGACCTCTTCAACAAATTCTACATATTAATAAATACGAGTATGTATGACCTCGTCGTTTCGCTACCAAGGTGATCAATATTTAGTTTCTGATTGGAAGTAAGTAACGAACAGCCAAGCCATACATATTTATAGATATGTAGAATTTATTTAATAACCATATTGTTAAAAAAAGTACAAGAAGACCATAATAATATCGGAGGTGTCCGTTTAGTACTTTTCAGTGGACAACATTCTTTTATCAGTTTGGTAAAGTTGTTCACAACAGAACCTCTTGGTTATGTATGGTCCGCTAGTACTTTTTTGTAATTTTCAGTGTGTGATACTCTCCTCCAAGCCCTCTTGGTACAAATTAACTATATGCAACAGACATAATATACCCACAGACATCCGAATATACAATTAGACTGGTCAAGCCGCCAAGTTTATAGGCAGTCCCAGTGTCGCTATTTCTTTTCGCTTCTTACCTGTGAAAAGTTATTATATTTCTTGGTAAATTTACTGATTCATTGCGATGATGGCATGTCACAATTGCACAGGATGGCATTTTGAAAAAAAACGGTAATTTCTTCTAATATTCGTGCGTCTTGACTCTTCTCATAGAGCGTAAACTGGCAGCCAGTGTATGCTCGTTGAGCTTACATTTGTCGCACTTTAAACGCGGCTTGCCACATCTCCTGTATTGGGAAATCTGTGAATATACCTGTGTCCAGTTGGCTATTGTAAGGTGCCAAAGTTTTTCCTTCCGAAGGGATTTGAAGCTTATATTTCATAAAAAAGCGGTGCATAACTCAAAATGTATCCTATCCCAGTATTAATGGCTGCAACATCGGTGTTTTATTGGGGCCGCAATCCTGTTTTATGGTCATTTAGCGCTTCAAAGAATAAGATAACGAACACCGGGTTTGCGCGGCCATTTTGTATTGCCCTCAATTCCCGCAATTGTGTTTTTGCTTTCTCTAAAATGATGTGACGTCATCGCCTATGTGACACACCGCGACCACACATGGTCGTCAAGGATGACGAACGCAAGCTGCGTGATATTTTTGACTTTTTGTTGAGTTCGTGGAACTAAATGTTTTTTGGAATTATGAACACAGAACATCATCACGGTACGTTTCATCCTCTATCATATACGAATCATAATAATTATGTCAGATTATTATTTGGACCATGCTGTGTATGCTATTTATGGATAACCATCTAGTGCATTTATTTTGTTTCTTCTGGAACTATAAGATTATAATCTGTCTGCGTACAAAATTTTAGTAAATAAGTAATTCAAAAGGGAAACGTCATTAATGATCTTTAATTTATACCAATATTTCTTCAGAATATAAGATTTTCCTTTGATTTTGTTTTATATACACAATTAAACTAAGCGTATATATGTTAATTTTATACTATCAAATATATAATTAAACATTTTACAAAATAAGATAGCAGAGCGTGGTTTCGATCCACGGACCTCTGGGTTATGGGCCCAGCACGCTTCCACTGCGCCACTCTGCTTCGTGGTAAATTAGCTGAAAGAAGAAATAATTGTGTGCAAACTTGTAGATAGGTTTATTGTGTATATAAGTTTGCGAGGGAAACTAGTAAGAGGATTTACTTGTAGTTGCGCTGGGCAGCAATCGGTAAATTACGTAAGGTTTGAACATTGACGATTCCGCAATACTTTTCTTTGGGCAATAAGCGTCTTACCCGTACTAAAAAACTGAGAGATGGACACTGATTGCGGGATTCATTTAAAAGTTCAAAGTCACCAACTGGTAATGGAATGAGCTATGCTCAGGATCTGGTCACCGAGCTAGTTCGGCCGATCAGCAAATTGAATTCTGACCGATCACTTAATATATGTTACAGAACCGATGGCCGACGACTTATGAAAGGTCACTGGTGGAGGCTGGATGAAGAAAACGGAGGACTGTGATATCGGGCGCAAAAAGGGGGAGTTCTGTGTCTAGCAGTGGACTGTACACGTTTGAAGGGAGTGAAAGGGATTCTATATAATCTTATGTTACATTTATTTGATTTAGAAGTATGTATGTTAATTAAAGATATAGAGCATCGGTGGCTCAGTGGTATGAACTGTCGCCTTCCTACCGGGAGGGCTGAGGTTCAAATCCCGACACGTACCAATGTATTTTCGAATTTTTGAAAATATATGTACGTTATCCGACGCTCTTACGGTGAAGGAAAACATCGTAAGGAAACCTTCATGCACGCCTGCGAAGAGATTCCAAGGTTGTGTAAGAAGTAGTCCAATCCGCACTGGGCCCGAGTAGATGACTAAGGCCTAATCACCCTATACGTGTAGGCTCGTGCCACTCGGTGGGGACGTTTAATGAGCTGATGATGATGATGATGTTAATTAAAAGTCTTAATGCGTCACGTGGTATTTTAATATAAAAGTTTAGAAATGACTTACGTACTTTGCATTTGATTCTTTTTTAATTTTCTTTTTTTATGTTATAAGTGTGCAGGACAGTCTGGACGCTCACCTAATTGGTAAGTGATACGTACGCCAGACATTGGCAGGTAATTTCACTAGCTACAGTGCCCTCATCCCGAAACACAAAAGTGCATAACACTCCTGTTTCACGGGATGATATCTGGCACTGCGGTGGTACCTACCTAGACGACTCAGTATCGAGTCTACCACCTAGTAGTCTTTAAAGCAAATAGATTATTTCTAGCTACATCTTCAAATCATAGGAGCTGAGGTGGTCTAATTTGAGACCAAATAACTGAATGCCACAGGCCGCAGAGTGACATCACCAAAAATATGCTATAAACTTTTTTTTTCACTTTCCCATTTATATAAGTTTTTCGAAAGAAATAACGAACAAAAAAAATATACTGCACATATATTTATTGTTTGTCATTTCTGTGTCATTTTTTTACTGATATAATATTGTGTTAAATTTTATACATTTTAGCTCATAACGTAGCTTCGTAATATATATAAATATGCATGCTTAGCATCATGCCCGTAAGTATAGTAAATTCGCTGGTGGCCATCCTTAGAACTATTTTGGGCATTTCGTTAATTGCAAACTCCATACATTACGTTCCCATATCAAAGTTGTTGCCTCCAGGTATTTGTTGACCGCCCAAATTGGAGTCGCTGAGGGTCTTTTTTATCAGGGGGTACTGAGAAACCCATGTTAGACAATTATATTTTACTTCAGGAAAACTGTGTGTGGAAGGTCGCCTTTACTTGAGTTAGTAGGTACTTAAAATGCTTATGCAATTATGCAAGGCAGATATGAATTAAAACTTTGGGTAGGTAGGTATTCGTATGATAACCACAGAGTTCGGTCACCTAACTATTAACGATTCCGATCTCCACAGAACTATGTGTAATGTGTGGGACATTAGGCTGTGCCTAGCAGTAAACAATTGTTTTTCATAATTTTAGTAGTATAAAGTGTTTATGAGTTCCACTAACTTTAACGCATACCAAATCGACTTTAAGGTTAACATTTGAAGCGCCAATTTGCGAGATATCCGGCAGCTGACGTTCAGGCGCGTGCGGTGCTTTTTGCGAGGACCACACGAGAAGTTCGGAATGGATACCACATGGCGATAGTTTAGTGCCGAATATTAGCGAAGATTTAGACTTTGATTTAAGGCTTCATAAATTTCGTCCACGTAAGCTGGATTTTCTGGAGACGTCTACAGTGCGGTTTTTGTTGCGGGCGCCAAAACTAATTAACCATTGGAATCAACTGCTGCAACACTTACACTGAAAAAATATATTAAAATAAAAACACTTGGCACCGAAATCAAATTATGAAATAATTCTTAAACCATTATATTTACCTAGCTGAAAAATTATTTTTTCTTTTCAGTTTGACGTCAGTATTTTTTTACAGTTTTGAATGATTCGTAATAAATAAATAAATAAAATAAATCACTGGTCTCCCTTCATCAAACCCTGGCTTCTTCAACTTGAAACTACCTCTGAGGTATCCTCTTTCTAACAAAAAAGAATCATCAAAATCGGTTCATACATAACAGAGACAACACAAAGATAAAAAAGTTAACCTTGATTTCTCTGGTCTTCATCATCAGACCCTGACTTCTTGAAAATGGGACCACCTCTGAAGTACCGTCTTTCGAACAAAAAAAAATCATCAAAACAATCGGTTCATAAACGATGAAGATATCCGCGAATAAACATAAAAAAGCATAATTATACACGGTTGAGTTGGCTAACCTCCTTTTTTAAAAGTAGGTAAAAAAACGTAGAACCATAGTATCTGGCGCAAAATGGGGGGTCCTATGTTCAAACATAGACTATAAAAGGTTAAAGAGAGTGTATTATGCACAAAAATTTATTCTTTTTGGGACTTAAGTTTCGGTTAAATGGAACTATTTTACCTATTTGACCTGAGACATATTAGCAAATGTCGAATAAAATGAGGGTGGTTTTTTTCTATGTACCCAATCAATCAGCTAACTTCCGTTTTCCTTCTCCTTATCCAGCCTCCACAAGCGACCATTCGCAAGTCGTCGGTACATCGTGCCAGAGGGCGTCAGAAGCTACGCTTACCAAGATGCGGTCTCCATTTCTAAACATGTCTTCTTCAGTGGTCATAGGTTCTGCGCCATACATTACACATACATTATTTTATGCCTAAGAGAGAACACGAGCATAGCTCGCTCCATCGACCCTAATTTTAAGAGACTGACTTTTAACTTCCGAACCAATATCGCAGTCAATAATGTAATGTAAAATAATGGCATTTAACTGTTTAGTATCCACAAAAATTAGCATTAAACTCTACAACCAACCATACCATCAAGTAAACTGTACTCATATACCGTTTACTTGATGGTAGACTCTATACTGAGTCGTCTAGGTAGGTACCACCGCAGTGCCAGATATCCTTCCATGAAATAAGAGTGCTATACACTTTTATGGAGCGAGCTATGCTCGGGGTCTCTCTTAGGGATAAGATCAGAAATGATTTAATCCGTAAGAGAACTAAAGTTACCGACATAGCCCGCCGGATCAGCAAGTTGAAGTGACAGTGCGCTGGTCACGTATGTCGCAGAACCGATGGCCGTTGGCAGACGAGTTCTGGAGTGGAGACCGCGTCTCGGCAAGCGTAGCGTAGGACGCCCTCCGGCCCGATGGACCGACGACTTGCGAAAGGTCGCTGGTGGTGGCTGGATGAGGAAAGCGGAGGATCTGGCGCAAAATGGGGGAGACCTATGTCCAGCAGTGGACTGCGATAGGTTGAATAGGACACTTCTATGTTTCGGTATAAGGTACCACTATGTAGCTAGTAAAATACCGGGCATTAGAGACTTAACATCTGTTGTCTCGGGTGATGGGCGCAGTGCGGCATTGAGAATAATAACTGTCTATCAGTTGTTGGTCTCCTTCAATGCTGCTCTGTCATTAGGCGTAGCATTTACCATCAGATGAGCGTCCTGACCATCCTGTTCACTTCGTAACATAAAAAAAACAGTTTTCTAACGTATTGAAACTAGAAGAATGTAGACAGACGTCCAATGGACATTGAAGCGGCGTCTTCATTACGCCGTCTAAATAAATGGTGCGCGGTGAGTTTTCAATAGTCCCGGCTCGGAATAAATCAAATAACTCCACCGGGCACACTGTCATTGGCAAATGTGTCTTCATTCATGATGGTGCGTTGCGGGATACGAAATCTGTTGAGTCGAAACGTTTAATTTGTTTGTGAATAGAATAGACTTTATTGATGAAATATTGTTTTTTTCATGTCTTCGCCTACATTTTTGTTTGTTTTATTTATTTAAATTAGGTACACCAACAACATAACACACAAAGCATTAAAAGTACACAATTTCTTTACAACTTATGTACTAGTATTTATTTGCAAATAAAACATTTAATAAATAAGTCAAATCAAATGTGTTTATTCAATTAAAAACAATCATGAATATCAGATCATAATCCAACTCTGGTTAAGACAGTTGTGTACTGATAAGAATCCAACACGAAACTGTCTTATTAAAAAAAATACTTATAACATTTCCTATAGCAAATGATTCATTAACGTGTCAAAATAAAACCGTTTTACCTTTCACCGTATACAAATAAATACGGTATGACATATTACCGAATGCATATTTTTCTTAACTTATTCAACAGTGAACATTGTTAGAGAAATCATTAAATGTCTTACAAGACTTTAAATGGAATATATGCCATGTTTGCTCATTATAAGTTGGGAAAGAATTTTTATAAAAGGCTTACGTTGTTTGTTTTTGTGACTTACATATCAGACACAAATGAAAACGACTCTGAAGCTTACTTTAATAAGGTTTGCTTTAATTTTATCGTAGTTATTTCGTTTCTTTTGTAACATAACTTTTGTTTGTTTTATTTATTCTTATTCAATATTTTATTTATTATGCAATGTTAACTGGGCTTTAATCTATCTCACGTATTTTACTAACTACAAGTTGTAATGAAGTTTTATTTAACTTTTATTTGAATTAAGTAATATATCAGCGTTCTACTGCATTACTTGGACGTCGTGGGTTCTAATTCCGCGGGGATAACTTTGTGCGATTTTTCCAAGTTAAGTCATTACAGGCTAAAACATCATTGTCATCGTCATCGAATCGAGAGATATGATCTCGATGAGTTCCGGCTACAGTCTTAGGATGGTAGTCGTCACCCACAAATTCGCATATGAGCCCAAGTGGTCGTATACAGCCTAATCTCTCCATAGCTTTGCTGTGTGGGAAGGTCTATGCACTGCAGTGAGCTGTAATAGGCTGATGACGATGATGAATAAACTAACATTAATAGCTATGCTGTGTGGGAAGGTCTATGTACTGCAGTGAGCTGTAATAGTCTGATGACGATGATGAATAAATTTACATTAATAGCTATGCTGTGTAGGACGGTCTATGCACTGCAGTGAGCTGTAATAGGCTGATGACGATGATGAATAAACTTAGATTAAGTTGCGACTCCTTACATCGCCCAGTCCACCGTGACAAACGCAGACAGGTTTGAGCAAAAATAGTCTGCGATCGTTCGCGGACAATGCAGCGCGCGCGTCCCGAAAATCCGCCAACACTATGCAGAATGAGAACAGAACAAAATACATAGTAAATTAACTATGACACAACATAAAATATTAATTTATTCACTTGTACTTGTTCTAGATACAGTATCAGGACAATGAAATAAAATGTATACAGTACAGTAAAAATCAAAAAGACTTTGGTCTTTTTCTTCAACCTATCGCAGTCCACTGCTGGACATAGGTCACCCCCAATTTGCGCCAGATATCCCGGTCCTCCACTTTTCTCATCCAGCCTCCACCAACGACCTTTTGCAAGTGGTCGGTTCATCGGGCCGGAGGGCGTCCTACGCTACGCTTGCCGAGACGCGGTCTACTCCAGAACTCGTCTGCTCCAACGGCCATCGGTTTTGCGACATACGTGACCAGCTCACTGCTAATTCAACCTGCTGATCCGACGGACTATGTCAGTAACTTTAGTTTAATGAATTTGCACCTGTAACCCCCTAATTGGAAGGCAACAGTCCACACTCACCTGATTACACAGATTATGCAGTCTTTCTCCCTCACACACACACACACACACGCACGCACCCACGCACGCACGCACGATCGCACGCACGCACGCACACACGCACGCACGCAAGCACGCGCGCACGCACGCACGCATGCACGCACGCACGCACATTACAAAAGTACGGAAACATACTTATGTATGTATGTACCGCTTATTTTCACGTAAAATTGTGTGACACATTGTAAACATTTACAAAGTTTTAAAATAAAGAGTAACTACTGAGTTTCTTGCTGGATTCTTCTCAGTAGACAACAACAGTCCGAACCAGTGGTAGAATCAAATTTGACATTATTAAGTGTTATCTATGGACACAAATTGAATAATTATATTTTTTAAATTTTGATTGTGTCTCAATACTAAAATTGCGCTCATCCGTTCTTTTATATAGTACATTTGAATTAATTTCACCATTAGATAATTCATTCTATCATACAAATAACATTTTCAATCTTTACCCTAAAGTTGTACCGGAATACCATATTTCGATTGTAGTGTTGTAATGTCAAGTAAATTGGCGGAATTGAGGCCCATCTCTGAAAACGCCATTTTTGTACCAGAAAATAGATAGAAATCCATTACATATAAATAAAATTGGAATGTCTGCTTGTAATATTTAAATATATTTTTTTCTTATACACACGATACATACAACAAAAAAAATATTTATATATTTTTTTATTTACCTTTTTTTGACAGCTCATGTGGTAAGGAAAATCATAGTCTACTTGTATTTCAAAAACCAGAAAAATAAATATTTTACGAATATAAACACGTCGCGCGGGCTGTGTGCTCCGCTGGGATCAGCTAGTCATCATCAGCTCATTAAACGTCCCCACCGAGGGGCACGAGCCTACCCGTATAGGGTGATTAGGCCTTAGTCGTCCACGCGGGCCCAGTGCGGATTGGACGACTTCACACAACCTTCGAATCTCTTCGCAGGCGTGCATGAAGGTTTCCTCACGATGTTTTCCTTCACCGTAAGAGCGTCGGATAACGTACATATATTTTCGAAAATTCGAAAACACATTGGTACGTGTCTGGATTTGAACCCCAGCCCTCCCGGTAGGAAGGCGACAGTCCACACCACTGAGCCACCGACGCTCTTCGATCGGCTAGTATTATAATAAAACTCTTTAAGAGATGGTGGTAAGCCCCAGGTCGTCATGATAGTTATGTTCATACCTTGTATATAGCAACATTGGCATCGCATTGTCGAATGAACGGCGCTCTCGCGATCCCAAACACGAACAAAAGCTAAAGATCAACCGAACCGAAATAGTATTGGACAGGATTCAACATCGTCAGGAATTACTCGACTATTTGTACGGCCCATTCAGTTCTGCGTTGTTTGATATGTGAACACTGAGGCGATGACCGCTATGTTAATACGTTTTTATTTAAATGTTAGTAAGTATCGTGACGAAACCTGCGCACGCATGTGAAGAGATTCAAAGGTTATGCGTGAAGTCCGCCAACCAGCACTAGGCCCGCGTGGACCACTCCTATACACCCTTAACAGGTATGCTCGTGTTCCTTGGTGGGGACGTACAATGAGCTGATTATGATGATGATGATGAAGTATCATAGAGAGCGTCGGTGGCTCATTGGTGGCTGTTGCCTTCCGATCTGGTGGGCGCAAGTTCGAATCCCACCACGTACCAATGTTTTCAAATTTTCGATATTATATGTACATTATCTGACGCTCTTATGGTGAAAGGGCCAAAGCATAAAGGGACTCCAAATATATTTTCCTTTCACCGATTCGAAAATCGACTGTTACTAAAACACAACGGAATATAACCTACACACACTACCATGGACAGACTTGTATCTTGAATGCTCGGGGTTCACTAACGAGAAACGCCATTAATTATCTCGAAAATGGGCGTTAACTTCATGTGTAGGTACGACTTAACGCGATAATTTGGCAGTTTTAATGTTCTAATAATTATCGCGCTAATGGGCATTAGATGTTAGCCGTTAGTGTGGCTCTAGCAGAGAGGCGGAAATAAAGCTTAATCCTGATCACAATTGTGTATTAGAACAATCAAAAGAACACATTTCTCTAAACATCGAGAAATATGAAAGTTAATTAGTAAGATGGCCGACGCCGGGCGTGCTTTGGTCGCGTATCTGATGTCGGTGTTACCGCGGGTAACGCCCGACTGGGGATGGGCGCCTGCCATCGCTGCACTCGATCTGCCAAATGAACGCTTTAGTAATAGGCCGGTGTACACAGTACAGGATGAGTCAGTGAATCATACATGGCTGACACACACTGGCTGCATATCGCACCTTTCATACTATAGGGGCACATCTCAAAAGAGCGTTGTTGAGTTTTACTTATAAACGGGCCCAAAATCAACACATCTACATGACACTCTTGATAGAAAGAGTCTGAACGTGCAATGAAGCCGCGAAAACTTAACAACATATTTCCGAGTAAAGTGTGTCGTTTTAATAATCCTGGGATAAACCTAATATGCGATAAGTAATTCATAACTAACGGACATACTCTTATACTATTATTTGGCATTAATGTTTTAATTTATTTATGACTCATTTTGTGAGAACAGTAGCGTTCAAAAATATTTTAACAATTCGGAAACTCCAGTGAACATCCAAATAATTGAATATTTCCAATACATGACTTGTATTAAAAAAGTACATTTTTTGCACGAAATTAACGTTCTCACAAAAACAGTCACATAATTAAACTCCTCTTTTATATTTTAGTCGTAAAAAAAATTACACGTGCTTTAAGTTTGCCCTCCAAATATTGTAAACGAATACGTTCCAGCCTAGTATTAATGGCTGCTTTGATAAATAAAATGAAGACGTAACTCAAAGAAACGTGCTGAAACAAACTGTTTTGTGTAAACATTCACAATTTATAGCGTTCAATTTAAGTAAGGACTATCTATATATCTTGCCATCTAATAAAGGTGTCTTAGAGAGAGCCTAAGAGAAAACAATTTAACTGGACTTACTGAGAACGTGACTTTGAAAAATGTTCAATATGAGTTTGTATAAAAGAAACCTTTCATTTTCTTTCAGGTTCTGTACTACTGAACTCTCATCTTAAGATATATACTTACGATAAGATATCATGTTAACTTTGAGGTTTATTTTCAGCTAAAATTACATTTTTGGCTGACTTACGAATTGGCTGATTTTCTTGTTTTGTTTAATTAATTTACATGCATCTGTTGGGGACTCATTTTTATATGTTATTGATAACATTTTTCATTTTTTTTATCTTTTTTACATACTATAGATCAGAAACTAAATTTTCGCATAATTTTTATTTTATTTTATAAGGTACAACAACAGAATATAAACTGAATCATCCGTAATACAGCATAAGGCATAACTTTTTAAATTTATATCCCAATTACAGATTGTACACAGCATTTTTAACAAATAATAGCAAACATGCAAAGATAAACGGAACAGCGAAAAATGATTGACATGAATTACACTTACACAATAGATTTTTTTAAATGAACATAATGAACAGTTAAAGATGTCAGTGTGAGAGCAATGATTATTATAGAATCGCATCATCCTTAATAAAGGGGAATTTTTGCATTCAATTGTTTGGTGGGATTATACATTCAATTGTTTGGTGGGATTTATATTCTTCAATATTCGAAAGTAGTCAAAACGACTAAATACCTATGCCAGTGTGTACTGTGGCTCATGAAATGATTTATCGCGCGGCATTGATGCTCACAAGTAATACGAGTCCATGCGAATTGCAATTCTAGTTTCACACGCAACAAATGCTTGTTTATCCGATGAACTTTGCCGTGTGCCGAGTGCGCACGACCGGCGCGAGTCGACTTATTGTCTGATCGTGGTTTGGAGGAATACATTTAGTAAAATTACTGAGCCAAATATTACTGGAGAAACAGACGACCCATTTGGTGTTGCGGTTGAGAGGTCGACTGCAACACCATGGGTTCCGGGTTCGGTCCCCGGGCATTACAAACATTTGTATGCATGAACATGTCTGTTTGTAATGGTCTGGGTGTTTTCTATGTATAATATGTATGTATTTACAAAAGAGTATATTTATCCGTTGTTTAGTACCCATAATACAGGCTTTGCGCTTAACTTGGGGCTATATGGCGCTGTTTGAATGTCGGTGGATATTTATTTATTTAAACAAAAGCCCACCGCCTCTGATGACTCGACAACTTTGTCACAATGGAAAAGAATCGGCAAGTATTGAGAGCATATCTTGGACGACAGTATGAACAGCGCTCAGTCCTAAATATAGAAGGAGGTACGTGGTACCTGAGCTTGGCGATGAAAATAGGGCAGAGATTACACACCGACCGGTGGCAGTAACTCGTTTCAGAGGCCAAGACCCACTTTGGATCGCTGAGCCATAAAAGTTAGTTAAAATTACTGGGTCTGAGAGACCTAACATCTGTCGTATCGGGTGACGGACGCAGAACAGTGTTGACAGAAAGCAGTTACTAATATTAAGTTCCTTCAAAGTGCATCTGTCATGGACAGGCTACTACTACAAGATGAGCAAACTGATCGTCCGAATCAATTATTCAAATCAAATATATTTTAATTAGATAGAGCGTCGGTGGCTCAATGGTGTGGACTGACGCCATCTGGGAGGGCTGAGGTTCAAATCCCGACACGTACTTACCAATGTGTTTTCAAATTTTCGAAAATATATGTACGTTATCCGACGCTCTTACGGTGAAGGAAAACATCGTGAGGAAACCTGCATGCACGCCTGCGAAGAAAATCAAAGGTTGTGTATGAAGTCGTCCAATCCGCACTGGGCCCGCGTGGACGACTAAGGCCTAATCACCCTATACGGGTAGGCTCGTGCCCCTCGGTGGTGACGTTTAATGAGCAGATGATGATGTTATTTTAATTCATTCAAAAATATATATATATCTATATATCATTTTTATTGACATAAAAAATGATTAAAGACCGCAAAAAATATGTAGTAGATAAAATTGTATGATACTGGAAAGATCACGTATAAAATAACATAGTGAAACCATCGTCAGCCGCGGGCATTAGAATTAGTATACCGGGGAATATTTTCACAATTCATAATGATGCATGCAAAGTTATTTTGCGAAAATTGGACGTGAATTAAGGAAATTAGCTCAAATTATCGTGTGGGATGCTTACTGGAGTACCCCATTGCTAACGCTTGCAAATTATTTAGCCTTTAAAAACATTGAATAGGATTCAAAATCGATTTGTTTTCACCAGCTCTTGAGCATTGGACCACTAATTTGACCCGCAGGGTAAACTTCGCGTGTTAACGGCAAAGAAATATTAATAATTACGTTATAATGAGTGATCGTTCGTCAACGGTTGCAGTTTATGCAAACTAAAAGAAGGATGCAAACAATTTTATAAGTTCGTGGAAGTTAAAAAGTATACGGGTATTGAATTGAATGCGTTTAAACGCTCGTCAGTTAAGAGTGTCGGTGGCTTAATGGTGTAAACANGGCGTATCACCATCACGTGAGCATCCTGATCGTCTGGGGGGTTAACACAATCTCTTAAAACAGTATTGTTATAAATGATACGTCAGCATTTTTGTACAGAAAAGACGAAGTAATATCATTGTAACTGTTTTAAGAGATGGTCGGTAACCCCGTGTTCGCTTTGTTACATAAAAAAAATATATATTGCAATGGGTGGCGAATTTTCATCAGGTAATTTTTTTTTTTCTCGATGGGTTTATGGCCTAGTCTCGCTTAAGTTGCCTAATGATAAAAATATATATAGGTATATACTAGCTTTTGCCCGCGGCTTCGCCCGCGTTAAATTCGGGATGACAAAATTATTCTGTTTTCGTTACCAGGAAAGTGGAGCCATCCATTGATAACAAAAACAGAATAATTTCAACACTGCTTCTTCTTTTTCTTATTTAAGGCTTTAAGGGCCGGTTTGCAAAAACTTCATTATGCAATATTTATTGTTCATGACAAATAGCCATCATACTTGTTTTGAGCTTTCTACCTTGTAAACTGTTTAAACTTATAAAGAAAAATTATGTATACATATATATCACTATACAGAGAGATCCCCCACCCAACGTTAAAAAGTTTTGGAGTCTATTTCCAATAACGGATCCCTTCTCCCCCCCTCTCTCCAATTTAAAAGGTTTGGGGTCAATTTGTGGATATATATATATATATATATATATATATATATATATATAATATATATATACTATATATTAACTATACATAGGCTTCCCCACACCTTTAAAGGTTTTGGGGTCTATTTCCGAAAAGAAAAACATATATATATATATATATATATATATATATATATATATAGTATGTGTTTTTTTTTCGGAAATAGACAGAATAATTTCAACACTGCAACACTGCTTCTTCTTTTCTATTTAAAGCTTTAAGGGCCGGTTTGTAAAAACTTCAATATGCAAGATTTATTGTTATGGACAAATAGCCATCATACTTATTTTTAGTTTTCTACCATGTAAACTGTTTAAACTTCTAAAGAAAATTATGTATTCATATATATCACTATACATAGAAATCCCCCGCACCAGTTTAAAAGTTTTAGAGTCCATTTCCAAAAACGGATCCCCTCCCTCCCCCCTCCCCCAATTTAAAAGGTTACGGGTCAATTTGGGGATATATATAACTATACATAGGCTTCCCCCCACACCTTTAAAGTTTGGGGTCTATTTAAAAAAACATATATATATATATACATCACTAATTACATATATATTTATATATTATATCAGTATTAAGGTTATTGGTAAAATTTCTGAATAAATAAATATATATTATAATAATATATATATATTTATATATATATTATATATATATAACACATATATATTCAAGGTTACATCTATCAACATACCAACTTTCAATAAAATCTACCTTAAAAACTGCGGAAAATCGGATATGATACTTCCTCCCCTATTTGAAGGTTTGGGGGTGGATTTTTAAAAAAAATATGCCATATTTTTTCTTTGTGACATATAATCCGCATACCAAATTTCAGCGTACTACAAAATTGCGGAATGTTTCATATAAACTTCCAACCCCCATTTTAGGGAATGTATAGTATATATAATATATATATATATATATATATATATATATATACCTATATATATCCCGTCTATCAACATACCAAGTTTCAATAAAATCTACCTTAAAACTGCGAAAATTGGATATGATACTTCCTCCCCTATTTGAAGGGTTTGGGGGTGGATTTTTGAAAAAAAAATATGCCATATTTTTCTTTTGTGACATATAATCCGCATACCAAATTTCAGCGTACTACAAAAATTGCGGAATGTTCATATAAACTTCCAACCCCATTTAGGGAAGTGGGGGGTGAAAACGGGACAAAAAGTAGCCTAAAACCTATTCTAGGTTACCTACTACAACATACCAAGTTTCAATAAAATCTACCTTAAAACTGCGAAAATCCGAATATGACACTTCCTCCCCTATTTGAAGGGTTTGGGGGTGATTTTTGAAAAAAAAAATGCCATATTTTTTCGTTTCTTACAAAAGTCCGCATATCAAATTTCAGCGTCGTACTACAAAAATTGCGGAATGTTCCATACAAACTTCCAACCCCATTTGAGGGGATGGGGGGTGAAAACGGGACAAAAAGTAGCCTAAAACCTATTCTAGGTTACCTACTATCAACATACCAAGTTTCAATAAAATCTACCTTAAAACTGCGAAAAATCGAATATGACACTTCCTCCCCTATTTGAAGGGTTTGGGGGTGGATTTTTGAAAAAAAAATATGCCATATTTTTTCGTTTCTGACAAAGTCCGCATACAAATTTCAGCGTCGTACTACAAAAATTGCGGAATGTTCCATACAAACTTCCAACCCCCATTTGAGGGAGTGGGGGTGAAAACGGGACAAAAAGTAGCCTAAAACCTATTCTAGGTTACCTACTACAACATACCAAGTTTCAATAAAATCTACCTTAAAACTGCGAAAACGAATATGACACTTCCTCCCCTATTTGAAGGGTTTGGGGTGGATTTTTGAAAAAAAATATGCCATATTTTTTCGTTTCTGACAAATCCGCATACAAATTTCAGCGTCGTACTACAAAATTGCGGAATGTTCCATACAAACTTCCAACCCCCATTTGAGGGGAGTGGGGGGTGAAAACGGGACAAAAAGTAGCCTAAAACCTATTCTAGGTTTCCTACTATCAACATACCAAGTTTCAATAAAATCTACCTTAAAACTGCGAAAAACGAATATGACACTTCCTCCCCTATTTGAAGGGTTTGGGGGTGGATTTTTGAAAAAAAAAATATGCCATATTTTTTCTTTTGTGACATATAATCCGCATACCAAATTTCAGCGTCGTACTACCAAAATTGCAGGATGTTCCATACAAACTTCCAACCCCCATTTGAGGGGAGTGGGGGGTGAAAACGGGAATAAAAGTAGCCTAAAACCTATTCTAGGTACCTACTATCAACATACCAAGTTTCAATAAAATCCGTTCAGCCGTTTAGGCGTGAAAGCGTAACAACAGACAGACAGACAGACAGACAGACAGACAGACAGAGATTTTCACATTTATAATATTAGTATGGATAGATGCATATATTAAAATGCGAGCTTACCTGACTGATCTTAGTAGTAAAGACTTTGGCAACATGCCAACACGCATTGCACCAGAACGGTGGTTTATACTCTATGAACCCTTGACAATTAGTCATTGACTTTATTAGGAGATTAGAAGCGTAGATAGTTGGATGTAACAGTACCTACGTAATAGTTTTTTTACATCTTGCAAATATATGAAACTTGATTCCGTTTCAAAGACATCGTCAGATGGGTAGCTGGTAAAAATATGTAGAGTGTCTCTGTGTTTCTAAAGGCCCGTCCCTGCTAATTTCTGAGGATGGTACTTAGTCGTTAGCATCTAGCAAACCGCATTGTATCAACTTCGGGGCAATCTTTAAATAACCTATCTCAAATGAGAAAAGTCTGTATCCTGTAGTAAGCCGATACAGGCTGGTAGATTAGTAGACTGATAAATTAAAGTGGTTCATGATGTTTTCCTAAAGACACACTTTTGTAGAATATTTTGTAGTAAAAGTCGACTGATTTTGAATAAGAACTTTAAAATTTCGCAATAGGCTATAATGTATTTGCATAAACTCCATAATACCCCTCCATAATATCTAAGTAACTTTTCATCATCATCATCATCATCAGCTCATTAAACGTCCCCACCGAGGGGCACGAGCCTACCCGTATAGGGTGATTAGGCCTTAGTCGTCCACGCGGGCCCAGTGCGGATTGGACGACTTCACACACAACCTTCGAATCTCTTCGCAGGCGTGCATGAAGGTTTCCTCACGATGTTTTCCTTCACCGTAAGAGCGTCGATAACGTACATATATTTTCGAAAAATCGAAATACATTGGTACGTGTCGGGATTTGAACCTCAGCCCTCCCGGTAGGAAGGCGACAGTCCACACCACTGAGCCACCGACGCTCTAGTAAGTAAGTAAGTAACTTTTATCAACATTTATTTACATAGTAGAGTATATAAATGCGTCAAATATTCCATAGTATGGTATTTATAGTAAACTTCATTGATTACATAGCACAGTATGTCAATATCTTAATCGTAATTTCAGCCTCTGTTATGGTCTTGACCTACCGTACGGGTAGGTTTTTTAACATAAAAAAGCAAAGTCGAAAAAAAACAACAAATGTGTCTCCATTCCTGAAAGTATTAAACAGTATAAATGTCTGTGTCTATTGTATATAATATGCTAAGAGTAAGCATAAATAAGTAGATATATACGGCACTGTAAACCACTATGTATAATACGTGTACATATAGCATATAATACATAAAACCCAGTCCCCTTGTCTACGATTCACAATGCGGTCGGTATTTATGTCTGTTTGTAAACGTAGCGGCGCACAAACAAGTTCCATTCCAAAATATTTACGAAAATATTGCTCACAATTTGGTTATAATAAAATTTTCTGAGGCGGGGTGGAATGTAGGAACTATATAGAGTTGATACGTACGACTTTTTTTATATTTTATTTATGTTTTTGGAATATAACAAGGGCAGTCCAATGTAAAGCTTGTGGTGTAATTAATATACCTACACGAGACTAGCGCTGTGTGTATTGTCTGAAGCTTTATAACTGGAATTATTGTATATGTCGTGTCCATTTGGTGTAATGGTTGAGACGTCGGCTACACAAAATGTTATGGATTCGATCCTCGGGCAGTACAAACATTTGTGTGCATGAACATGCCTTTTTGTAATGTTCTGGGCGTTTCTTTGTATAATATGTACGTGTTTACATAAAATTAGTATATACTTATGTTTTTTCGTTGTCAAGAATCTATATTACAGAATTATGCTTTGATTGGGGTTAGATGGCGTTGTGTGAATGTCAGTGGATATTTATTTATTTATTTATGAATTGTAGAAATTCTTTTGGATTGATAATAATTTAATAATCAAAATATAATTGATACCTGTTTGTTATATAACTACGGTAGAAGTAGTAGAAGCGCTTAATTTACACTGCTAGTCAGAGATATCTCTTAATTACTAATTATTAATTAAAAGTTTTCAGATTCTTAGCCACTGCGATGCGATGGGGAGATTTGTTATGGCCAGCCACTCTTATACTATGACTGGTGAGTAGTTTTGATTAAAAACGCCGATGATAAATCAAATTTAAATATTTGTGTACGTATAAAACTACAAAACTAAAGAATGTTAACATAATCTAAGTTTACGAAAACCTAATCTTTTTACGTTAACATATTCAAACGATCATTCATAATTGTCTTAATTCCTACTCGCGACGTTATCTCAAATCTTAGTCCATAATCATATATCTCGAAAACCCAGCGGTGTGCGCCGCTCTATGTAAATATTTTCACTTTCACAGGCCAACTCGGGTCAGTGCCGAAACTTTGTCACGCAATTCCGCCATTAAGGGTTGTTTCCCCCCTCTACCCTTCGAGGAGTCGGCGAATTTCACAAACTACCCTAAGTAATTTCAGCGCAGTATATACGGGGGGCGACTGCAACCCCATTGGTCGGATGACTTTGAAAAAGATTTTTTTGTGCTCAGGCGCAGTTTTATCGTGATTTTTTTAAGGGTGCGGATACAAAGTTGCGGAATATCATATCTAATGTGTAACGTTTATTAGTGGGATATGTGCTTTTGGGGTTCAGATGGGGGAATCAATGTCAGATATTTTAATGTAGTATTCTAATATAATCATGGCAAATTTTTTGTGTTATAAACAAAATAAAAAAATATCCTCAAACATTTTAAATGCCTAGTCCTTATTTAAAAGACGAACTAGTAATATGGTTACTAAACAATGCCTACACATGCTTGTATATATCTTTATCTAAATATATTGTACATATAACACCCATATTAATATAAACAAATTATTGTACTACACGGGATAGAACTTGGAACCCTTGGTGTATTTAGCCGACATCTCAACCATTACTCCACATAGGTCCTCAAATTCACACTAAATGAATATGGCCTTTTCAATCATATCTTAGGTTTGAGAGTATGTTTTATTAAAATGACATTATTTAAAGAAAATAGACTCTTCTTTATGTAATAAAAACAAGCACATTTAGTATGTTATTTATATAGCACAGCTTAAGTTGGTTGCTTAGTACCTAAACTGATACAGACACTCGCACAGTTTCGACTCCGACTGTTTAGTTTCAAGTGCCCTTCAAAGACACAATTCAATTCAATAATTCCAGGTGATATAACCTGACATAACCTAACCAAGCAGAGGAAGCTGACTCAAAACTAGTTTAACTTTGCGGTCTCCTTTTATTAGCAATGAATTAACAATATATTTTATTCAAAAATCTCTAACAATAAACGCAACTTAATCAAAAAACCAGATCAAAAGTCGGTCACAATTTTAAAAACAATTACTTGCGATAAGCGAACCAATGCGATGTGACAAATTAGGTTTTTTTTTCACCGCAACACCGTAGTTTTATGGAAAACAATAATCTCCGATAAAGCAGTAATCCATCAAACCACGGAGTGATGGGGAAGTGGTGTTTTACATGTACCCCAGCCTAATTTGATGTTGATGGTGCACCGAGCTTTTATAAAATTATGGCGCCATTTTTAATTAACGTCTAATCGAGTGTATTCATCGATAAATTAAAATTAACGATGAGATCTATAAGGTTTTCAATTTTGGAAATTATGTTTTATCCAGGCTACTTTAGAGTCCAATTCAAAAAATCTACAAGGTTAATTTTCAAAGTTACAGGATATGCAAATTGTTTATAACATGTTGTAAATCTGTAAATGTCCAGTCTATGTCTTTTCTTACGATTATACTCCACGATTACGATACGATACGATTGGTCCACTATTGGATTTGCCATACAGGTATTGTATCATTTGTTCTTTAATTTTTTTCTATTCTTTAATTTATTCCTGATCGCACATTCCCGATCTGTAAGAGTTGGGCATTTTCATTGCAAGAGAGTACAGGCTTTTCCGTGATAGGCATGATCCATTTTTGACCGCATCGTTGCTTACCATCAAATGGTGTATCGTCAAATGCCAAGTCTTGTTAAAAATAAAGAAAAGCTCCCTCTCTACATTTTAACTTTCACAATAAAATATTAGTCAAATTTTAATTTTATTTTGAGCTATGTAAGTTTACCTTTGAACAAAATCGATCAAACATAAATTAAACGATACAATGAACTTTACTTTTCAAATATTCCACCGCGAAGGTTAAACAGAAACAGTTGGAAAATATTTCAACTGCTAATTATGTCGGCTAAGTAATATTTTTATAGGAAAAAAGCTATTTCGACGAACGAATTCCGACCTTATCTATGTGGCGATAAGGCATGAATAACTCAGCTAAGTGAGTGAGGGTAATAAACAAAATTATACTTTATAAAAAAGGTATTAAAAGTTATTACATATACATAATTGATCTGATAAAAGGAGACCTTTAGTTTGAGCCGGTCTTAGATTTGAGCGTTAAAAAAATATAAAATACCTAAGAAAGCAACTTGTATACATTTCTTGTCGTTTACTTATCCCAAGATAAGCTAAAGTTTTAATAAATGAAGCAATTGTTTTCTCTGTTTGTTCAACGGTAAACAAGGGTAGACGATTTAAAAGAGTTTTAAGAAAAGTTATTTTTTTATTAGGTAGTGGCTATGCCCTTGGTATTTCAGATGTATTTATGATATCAGTATCACTTAAAATCAAGTGAAATGACTGGTACGCAAGCAAATATCAAAATAAATTTCACAAAAAAATATATATAACAAAACTTACTAATAGTTAGATTAAGATTCATAAATGTGGCAACTATAAGCGAACCTAATTTAACGCAAGTATCAACAATAAAACGTATTCGTAAATATTGCCTCCAATAAATGATGATAAGTTCACAAAACAACTGAAAAAAGTGTTCCAAATGCAGCGACAGCACACATACACATATTTCGAATGAGCGTACATTTACCTAAATAAAGTGCCTCCAACTGTTTTCTCTTTGACGGTTCGTTTTTGAGGTACGGGTGGCGTATCTACCTTTATATAAATCATTGCCTCCAATCACATGATTAACGTTGTACATAAAAGAAAAAGCAAACAAAAGTCAACCAATCCGTTACCATTCGTCAAAAACTGCCAAGTACACAATGATTTTTATACGCAACCCGGAAATGATTCAACCCCCCCGCTATTAATAAAGCCAGGGCAAATGTATACAGGTTGGACCAATTTCCCATCAATAAGGTCGGAATTAGCATAGGATCGATACGGTCTCTTCCGGGCCGTACCAAGCCGCACCACTGCGATGGTGCAGGGTTGTAACAGTTGAAAAGAAATGGAATAATCATATTGTCAAAGTTTCAGCGGGGCGCCATATTTGAGTCGTAATCAAATGTTGGAATATGTTTACTTGAACTGAAACTCGAATAAATATTTAATGAACTTGGCCGTCTTCAAGGCAAGAGTGAATAGGCTGTTTCTAGGCAGACATAATCCATCCTCGGCCGCATCATCACTTACCATCAGGTGAGATGGCGGTCAAATGTCTGCCTATAGAGGATAAAAAAACTTAATAGACGACTACTGTAGCATGTTTTAGTAACATTTTCTGGTACGCATGACGAATGAGCGTCAGTGGCTCAATGGTGTGGACTGTTGCCTTCCGAATGGGAGGTCGCTGGTGCAAATCCTGCCACGTACCAATGAGATATCGAATTTTCAAAATTATTTATATGAACAGTGTTCGATGCTCTTACGGTGAAGGAAAACATCGTGAGGAAACCTGCGCACGCCGGCGAAGGAATTCAATGGTTGTGCGTGAAGTCGGCCAATCCGCACTGGGTTCGCATGGGCGACTAAGGCTATACACCCTATACGGGTAGGCTCGTGCCCCTCGGTGGGGCACGAAATGAGCGTACATTTACTTAAACAAAGAGCCAACAAATATATTCTCTTTGGCGGTTCGTTTTTGAGGCACGGGAGGCGTATCTATCTTTATACATATATACAGAATATCATGGGTTTACTCGAACAGAATTTCGGATAAACATTTATTTAACTTCATCTCAGTTATGTGGCTTAAAATCATTAATACGCCCATATTTGTATGATTGAATCTAAAACCTGTCTTGCCAATAGATTAAAAAGCATAAAAAACCTTTACCGTGTTACCTTTTGTTGGCCCTCACAAAGAAACCGAACTTTGCAATATTTTGTGTGTTTCCAATGTACGTTTTATCTATATTTTTCATGTGGATGTGATTCCTGGATCATCAATCAAAACTTTACCGTGTAGTCGCTTCTGTTGGAACGTAAATAATACGTTTTCTGATACGTTTCCCTCAGCAATTAAGCTAAAGTAACTGTTTGTAGGTCATTATTCTTCTACCTTTTTTCAACTTTATTCTTTAGATTTTGTTTTCGTATATTTTTTTGGGTTCCCGGATTGAACACAGACCTTTCCTAAAGGGCCGGCAACGCATTTCTGAAACTTTGTTGCAAATGCTTAAAAGCGGGGTTCACTTTCAATCTGGAAATCTGTATGCTTGTTTTTCTCCCACTTTTATTATCACAATACGCTTTTCTGTAGGGAGTCTAAAATGTATAAAAACAGTACATGACTCTTGTCGGTCTAGTATAATTTCATGAACTACAATCCTGGTCCACCGTTAGCTACATTCAGACCCATCAATCTATTCATGGATAATATTCAGGTCTGATCACATAAGTAGACCCTATTCTTAGGTCTTATATTTCTAGCATTCGTTTACATTTCGTCCAATCCGCACTGGGCCCGCGTGGACGACTGAGGCCTAATCACCCTATACGGGTAGGCTCGTGCCCCTCGGTGGGGACGTTTAATGAGCTGATGATGATGTTTACATTTCACTTTTACACTTCCTTTATTATATTATAATTGACATTTATGCTGATTTTTTGTATATAATTAGTGTACAGAACGGTCAGGATGCTCACCTGATGGTAAGTGATACGCCAGATCACGACATAGCGGCATTGAAGGAGACCAACAACTGATAGACAGTTATGATTCTCCATCAATGTCGTACTGCACCTGACACCAGAGACAACAGATGTTAGGTCTCTTATACCCGGTAATTTCACTAGCTACAGTGCCCTCATCCCGAAACACAAAATACTTTGTGCTTCGGGATGAGGGCACTGTAGCTACGCAATTTTGTGTTTGAACACTCCACTTTCACGGCAAGATATCTGGCACTGCGGTGGTACCTGCCTAGACGACTCAGTATCGAGTCTACCGCCTAGTAAACGTGTGATTTCTGTCATCTCTCAGAATCTCTATTATTGAATAAACATAATAAACTAATACATCATATTACGTCATCCACCATCATTTGACCCCAGTTCATAAATCATCAGATGCATTCCAAGAACTGCAATAACTTACAAGGCTACCGGTACTCCGCGATTTGGTTGCGACGCGCGCGCCGAAAGCCGAGCGCCCCGCGGCGACGCCCGAATACGCTCGGCCCGGTCGCGTGTAATCGATGCTTCAACAATCGATTTAATTAGAATTATCGATATTTTTCATGTACAATCGATGAGAAAAGCGTTTTGTGAAGGGTTGGTATATTTCATCATCATCATCAGCTCATTAAACGTCCCCACCGAGGGGCACGAGCCTACCTTAATAGGGTGATTAGGCCTTAGTGGCCCACGCGGGCCCAGTGCGCACAACCTTTGAATTTCTTCGTAGGCGTGCGCAGGTTTTCTCACGATGTTTTCCTTCACTGTAAGAGCGTCGGATAAGATACTCGTATATATAATTTCGAATACAAAAAAAAAAAAAAAAAGGCTTTATCTCAGCAAAATGGTTTACTTACTTCTCACTCTCTAAGCTACATCCACTATGCGCTTTTCTCGTGGGAAAGCCACGGTCCCCAGATCAAACAGCAATCGAAACCCAAATGCTCTGACCACTAGATCTTGAAGACTGTTTAAAAAATAATATATAATAATTTTGACAACCCATTTGGAGTAATGGTTAAGACGTCGGCACTACATACAGGGTTCCAGGTTCGATTCCCGGGCCGTGCAAATTTTCTGTGCATGTATATGTTTGTCTATATTGGGTGTTATCTATTTTTTATATGTATGCATTTACAAAAAGTATATAAGTATGTTTATCAGTTGTTTTGTAACCTAACTGCAAGCTCCTCACCTAAGTATGGAGATAGATGGCGCTGTGTGGATGTCAGTGGATATTTATTTATTGATCTGCTACCTTCCACTTTAAAAGGTCGTGGATTCATCTGGTTTCCCATTTTGGGGCGCCAATAGAAAACTCTTCATGGTATACGATAAATAGCGGTATCCCTTTCTTACTTCTTCTTCTTCTTCTTAGCGTGTCGCAGGCAAACACACATTCAAATTTTAGCGGCCCAGAAAGCAGCCACAGCGACAGCATTATTGACGCTGTCATTAGGTCCTCCCGCGTGCAGCTGGAGGGGCACGCCGGGCACGATGTCAGATGGGCCATCGTTTGGGCCGAACCACAAAGGCAATCAATGTCCTCACCATCCAAAAACCCCATCTAGCCAAATTTTCCCTGCTGTAGCCAGTCTGCGTCCGAAGCCTATTCAGAGATCTCCAGATCGGCCACGACAGCTCATGCCCAGGAGGTAAACTTTCCGAGAGGGGAACAAAGGGAACCGGAATACTGGAACCAATCTTTGCACGCCATAGATTAAGTCTCGCTAACTCGGGGTCAATTGAGAGAGAAATAGTCCCCTTTATAAAGCTGTTACGACTTTTTAACCTCTTGGCAAACACACCTACTAGTCCCTTTCTTACTCTATTTAAGTAAATATCAACGCTTGAGTCTCGTACTAGCATACGGGCCTAAAATACAAAGATGTAAAAAGTATGTATAATGTAAATATAAATATCCACTGACATTCACACAGCGCCATCCAGCCCCAAGTTAAGCGAGAAGCCTGTATTATGAGTACTCAACAACGGATAAACTTACTTATATACATTTTTTTTGTAAATACATACATATTACACATAGAAAACACACAAACCATTACAAACAGACATGTTCATGCACACAAATGTTTATACTGCCCGAAGATCGAACCCGGAACCCTTGGTGTTGCAGCCGACGTCTCAACCGCACCACCAAATGGGTCGTCAATATATACAGGATATCATTGCTAAAACATATAAATTACAACACTTTTGCGTTCACCAGTACTCTGCACGGATAACGTCGCGGCCAAACCTGGTACCCTATAAAGCACGAGCGAGACGCCCCCTACCGATTTTTATTTCCGAAGCCCGCGCGGTATAAAATTATAAACTACATCAATAACTCACTTTAGTGATATATGCATTTAGTAGCCGACATATGCAAAACAGCTTGACGATTTACGCGCCCAATTATAGTTTGATTTGGTTTAAACTTTATTTAAGGTTAATGGTGTATTGATTATTGTTTTTGTTGTGGGGGATTCGGAAAGTTATGAACGTATATGTTTGTGTGTGCTCACATACATGTTTGTATTGGTCTGGATCACAGATTTCCCAATACAGGAGATGGGGCAAGCCGCGTTTAAAGTGCGACAACTGTAAGCTCAACGAGCATACACTGGCTACCAGTTTACGCTCTGTGAGACGAGTCAAGACGCACGAATATTAGATGAAATTTCCGTTTTTTTAAATGCCATCCTGTGCAATTGTAACATGCCATCATCGCAATGAATCAGTAAATTTACCAAGAAATATAATAACTTTTCACAGGTAAGAACCGAAAAGAAATTGCGACACCGGGACTGCCTATAAACTTGGCGGCTTGTCCAGTCTAATGTATATTCTGATGTCTGTGGTCTGGATACTGTTTATGTTATGTACAATCGCACATAGGAGCCAAAACATGTATCAAGTGTACAGTACGATGAGGACGCTCACCTGAGAGTAAGTGATACGCCTGACCATGACGGAGCGGCATTGAGGGAGACCAACAACTGATAGACAGTTATTATTCTCCGTCGATGCTGCACTGTGCCCGACACCAGAGAACATATGTTATGACTCTTATACCCGGTAGTTTTACTAGCGACAGTGCTGTTATCCCGAAACACAAAAGAGACCAATGATTAACATTCTAATTAATAATATTTCATTACAAATGTTATGATTTTCGATCAGTAGATAGTTGATTAATTTCTATACTACAAAATTAGCAGACATCACGCACAATGTTACAATCTCTTTATCTTCGAAATAATTCAAGGATCATGATGTTTGCCTTCACCGTAATAACGTCGAATAAACGAACACATCATTTCGGAATTCGAAGATATTTCTGGGCGGGATTTGAATCTGCACCCTCTGGATCAGAAGACCAACACCAATGAGCCACTGACACTCCATAATTGAACGTTAGTAAAACACCAAATTATAGAAATTTGCCACAATCCAAAGCGTCCTGAAAAACCTTCCGTTAAATAGTTTGTAGGTACTGTAACGCTAGTTTAGTTTTGCGGTACATATAACTCGTAATCATCAACAGCTCATTAAACATCCCGACCGACGGGCACCAGCCTACCCGTACGCGGGTGTATAGGCCTTAGTCGTCCACGCGGGCCCAGTGCGGGTTGGACGACTTCACACACAACCTTCGAATCTCTTCGCATGCGTGCGCAGGTTTCCTCACGATGTTTTCCTTTACCGTAAGAGCGTCGAAAACGTATATATATTTTCGAAAACACATTGGTACGTGTCGGGATTTGAACCTCAGCCCACCCGGTAGGAAGGCGACAGTCCACACCATTGAGCCACCGACTCACACCATTGAGCCACCGACCGTAAGAAACACAACTATTTTGCAAGTGCGCCGCGATCGGTTGCAAGTCGTGACTGCATTACGCGGTCTCCATTACGCTTGTAACTTTTCGTTATTTGCTACCGGCAACGCTCGTAACTCTGTAGTCCAGTTACGATCCATGCGTACCTATGGCTTGTAAAGTTTTAAGTTAGGGTCTCTAGTTTTTGCTTCAAGGTTTAGTATTAAGCCTAGCTAAAGGTGATATTGCCTTATTTAGTTGAATAACAGACCCTTGAATAACAGACCCTTGAATAACAGACCCTTGAATAACAAAGTATTTTTTCCGAAAATGTATTATATATTATGTAGTATTATATAGAAAAAAAAATCTAAATCCAAAATATTCTATGACTACCACAGTAGCTATAGTGTGACAAGCATAATTGACGACGTCCATCCACTGAGCAATCGTTCGATCAATCGATAAACCTAAACGAACATTTACATCAAATCGTATCGATTACATCTCGCCAGAATCGAGCGCTCGCATTTATTAATACGCGTTGTAGTACGTAATAAAATTGGCTGACAGCATTAAATACTTGTCGCTGGACTCATTCGTAAGTAATCGAATACATCGGTATGCATCGCATCGATTCTTAGACCGATTTTAATCGTTTTGTAGCGTCGCCAAGATTAAAGTTGTAAAGTAGGAATTCCTTCGGCTCTTATAGAATGTGAGTACAGATATGCAAGTTTATATCAAGTGAGACTTTGACATATCACATTATCAGCATATAACGATCCACTACCGGGTACAGGCCTTCTTATATATAATCTTGTAGAATGTGAGTACAGATATGCAAGTTTATATCAAGTGAGACTTTGACATTTCACATTATTAGCCTATAACGACCCATTACCGGGTACAGGCCTTCTCATATATATAGCTATGAGAAGCCTACCCGTAACCCACCACGCTGGCAACATAAATCTATATACCTATCTTACTATTTGGTTTAAGTTACCCGATAGATTATAACATTTATTAACTTTGACGACCCATTGGGTGTTGCGGTTGAGAGGTCGACTGCAACACCAAGGGTTCCGGGTTCGATCCCCGGGCAGTACAAACATTTGTGTGCATGAACATGTCTGTTTGTAATGGTCTGGGTGTTTTCTATGTATAATATGTATGTATTTACGAAAAAAATGTGTTTATCCGTTGTTTAGTACCCATAATACAGACCTCACGCTTAAGTTTGGGCTAGATGGCGCTGTGTGTCAGTCAGTGGATATTTATTTATTATTTATTTGTATGGTATTAATACATTAAATGAATATTTGTGAAATGTGTATGTAAAGTCATATATTCATCAACAAAAATGGCAAAATTATGTAAGGCAATCCAACAACACACACTGGCATGTGGATCCTTAGTCGTTTATGACGCGTACAATAATAGGCATTAAAAGCATATGAAAACCTTCTGTAAAATGTGTGTCTATGAACACTATACTCTATTCTCTGCGAGACAATTTGTTAGGAATGCATTCAGCTAATTCCTTACAATGTTTATTGGCGTTTTCTTTTTGTTCTATGAAATTAATTAGATTTGCTTAGCAAATAGTTATTTAAGCAAGAGGTGATAAAATCCCTCGTGGCTATGAGGGAAGTAAAAGTATTCACGACTTAATAATATACTTATTATTGTAGTAGTTACTGGACGAAATAAGTGTTTTAGTGAATTTTGAGGTCCAAGCGCCGTCAATGACGCCTTTAGACGCCAGACAATAGATTTTCCATTGTGTCTGGATTTCTGGCATTCAATGGGTTAAAGTAATATTAAAATATTGTCACTAGATGATAAAATTATCTAAAGATCTGATTGCGCAGAACTAAAGTATCGTTTAACACATGACTGCCTTGTCAGAAAATTGTTTATCACCACCGGTGACTGATAAACATTTTTTTTATTGTGTCTGGTTTGATGGCCGTCAAACGGTTAAACATTATTTGATAATAGTTTAAAAGAATAAATTGCATAGTCTGTATAAATACTAGGTTTATTTTGCATCTAGGATAAGCTAAGCCAAATATCCAATGACCATTGATCGTTATTATAAAGGCGCAATGGGCACACTGTTCAGTCTAGTAATCATAAAATATGTACCGTAGCACTTGATAATATATATTATATACTAATCAATTAATATATAAAAGAGATAAAACATTATTAGGCAGATCTGGGACCTTTAAAATGATGTATTGTTCTTGGTACGCGTAAGTTTCTTAGCCTGAAAACAATTAAATTTTAAAAAATAATTCCATATCATTTTCAAACTTTCTTGCCTGTAAACTTCATTTTTATCCTGTAAACGTCAAGTGGTTTCAAATTTAGAAATTAATTTTAAAATACGAATTGCTCCTAAAAATTTTCAAGTTTCCGAACCTGTAAATTTCGCTTACCTTGGAAGTAGCTTTTGGTGCGTAAGTAGCTGACGGATAGCCGTAATATGGAAAGCCTGTCAAGCTTGCTGAGGATGTTTTGCTCGAAGGGCAGCAAGGAAGCGAGCGTGTCCAACTCAGCGTTGAGCCTCTCCCGGTGCCTCTTACTCGGATTGCTTTTGGTGACGCCGTCTTTGGATGGGGGCTTGATGCTGAAACAAAGACATTATATTTATTGACATGCGGTACAAATTTTATTATTTCAATTAATTAAAACTCGGTGGCTCAGTGGTGTGGACTTTTGTCTTACGATCGGGAGGGCGCAGGTTCAAACCCGTCACGTACCAATGTCATTTCGAATTTTCGAATTATTTGTACGATATCCGATGCTCTTACGGTGACGGAAAACATCGTGAGGAATCCCGCGCACGCACGCGAAGAGGTTCAAAGGTTGTGCGTGAAGTCGGTCAATCGGTACTGGGCCCGCGTGGAAGACTAAGGCCTGTACACCCGCGCACGTGTAGGCTTAAGCCCCTCGGTGGAGACGTTTAAATGACCTGATGAAGATGAAAACTCAAACTTGAAATGTGTTACATCATCAACCTTAAACAAGGCCTTAAAAAAGCTTACAAAATTGACATTCGAATAAAATATTTGGTTATATTAAAAAATCTTTGTGAATCAGCTATAACAAGGCATATTCAAATTGCTGACCTAACCTTTCAAAAAACACACACATACTAATTTTAAAAAATACAATCAATATAAATAATACCATTGCGAAAGCTCCGAAAGCAATAGTAAATGCGATGACGGATAATTCAAAGTGAAATTAACATTATCAACTATTGGCTAAAGGTTAATGAGAGATAAGCTAGTACTATCATTTCATTTGACACATACATGCACAATAACTGCTGTGCGAAAGGTCGCGGTTCTCACAAAGTTACTCAGGAATTAAGATTAAATAAGATATGACACACTACTTCCGAACGCGGCGTGAGATAGCGTGAATTCATTATGAGATATGATACAAACTAGCAGCTGTATGGTCTATCTTTAATTACCTGGTCGTATTCGTAAAAGAAGGTGTTTATTTGTCGTTAATTATCGACTTCCAATTAAAACCACGATCAGTATTGACACTTATCTATTCATATGCCGAAGTAATGTAACGTCGTGTAAAATAAGTGTTGTATAGGTATACAAAAAAAAATCTTAATTATCAAACTCAGAGCCAAGACATCATTTGCCCGTGAAATGACGTAACAAAAATATTAAATCACTGGATTTTATTTGTAAAATTGGTTAAACTAATAAAAACAAATCTAATCTAAAAAATATATTTATTCATATTTTTCTCAAAAACTCAATGAGATACTGGAAACTGAACACTCGTTCTAGAAAGTGCGAACGTCAATAAATATTAAAACTCTTTTAAATTATCAATATTATCATCTTCTTAGTTCTTCTATGTTTTCATTTTTTTGTGTTTTGTTATTATTTTAGCCAATTACGGCATTCCTCGTATATATATATATATATATTTTAATAAAATCAAATGCGTTGGTGGTGGTAGAAAAAAGTTTTTTTAATCTACTCAAGTATCTAAAAACCAGTCAATAAGCAGTTGCAGTGCCTTTTTTATTTACCTCTTCAAGCAATTAATCCATAAATCAGCAGTTGCAGTTTAGTGCTGGTCTTGGTGAGCCATAACGAATTTCGTCATAAATTGAGCCGAGTCAAAAAGAGTTACGCAACGTTAGATCAGTGCATGTTGGCAAGTCTTCAGAGCTTCTGTCAGTTGTTCAGCAGAATGCATCATGACCCCGCCTCGTGGGATTGGCTTATGTAAGTACCTTAAGTTTCGACCCTTTAAATCTACTAAGGAGTAAGGACTATATTTAGTAATACAATAATTGAACTGTTTCACATATTCATCATCATCATCATCAGCTCATTAAACGTCCCCACCGAGGGGCACGAGCCTACCCTAGTCTGCCTTAGTCGTCCACGCGGGCCCAGTGCGGGTTGGACGACTTGACGCACAACCTTTAAATCTCTTCGCAGGCGTGCGCAGGTTTCCTCACGATGTTTTCCTTTATCTTAAGAGCGTCGGATAACGTACATATATTTTTCGAAAAACCGAAAACACATTGGTATGTGGCGGGATTTGAACCTCAGCCCTCCCGGTAGGAGGGCGACAGTCCACACGATTGAGCCACCGACGCTTTCACATATTTATGTATTTTTAATTGTATTTTGCCGATCATAAGTGGTTTTTATACGTCGTAATTAAATAAATGGATTTTGATTTTGACTTTAAAAACACTTTAACCTAATGAAGATTGATTGGAAAGAGTAAATAATATCGCAAATCCTCACAAAATTAAAATGACAAAAATCATTTGCTTTCAATTTTCTATGGTTGAGTTAACTCCTCGTCATCACAGTGTGTTGTCGCTGACAGTTTCAGACCGAAAAAGAACATATTTATATAAATACAAAATATGTGTTTGGACAATTAAACAAAAATATTTCATGCATTCGATACGATACAAAATAGCTTGAGGAGAGATGCGGTCTTCGAATGTACAACACTATAATTTGTTTTCCGAGGTTTTTTTGGGACTTTCATGATGTTAGCCACTGATGGCACAGCTTCACTGGTAGCCTACAACTTTTGTGCAGTCGTCAAGAGTTCCGCTGAAGAATCGATCAACGCCGTCACGTATTTCACGTCGTCCATTCACGCGGCGATTCGTGCCCCGCCAGCTTAAAGCCGGCAGTCCAACGGTAGATATATTTAGTGAAAACTAAGCTCAGTGAACTAAGCTAAGCTTAACTGAGAGTGCGGGCGCTTAGTTTAGCTCACGTAGTAACAGATCTGATACACAACAAAGTTGGACTTAGCTGGGCTATTTTATGAGCTGAGCTTGCAAGGTTGGCCGTGGATGCACATGTCAATGATGTAAAAAAGTATGGATTCGTGATATGCTCACGAAAAAATCCAAAAAAGTGTTCCGAATGCAGTGACAGCACACATACACATATTTAGAATTTCGAACACATTTACCTAAACAAAAGAGTACAAACTGTACTCTCGTTTGTGAGGCACGGATGGCGTATCTACCTTTGTATATACAGAATATCATTGGCACATGTATGAAAAACTGACTCTAATATGCCAGCTTATTAAACTAAATTGGATAAGTTGACGGAGATGATCAGCTTAAAACCGATCATAGCTCACCTTTCCTTCCATCACAGATTGGTTGGACGAACGTAGTTTTAGCTTACTTTTCAGTGGACGTATTAATTTCCTAGTTAAGCTAATCTTAGTTGACTGAGCTTAGTTTTCCTGACGACTCATTTGGTGAAGTGGTTGAGACGTCGGTTGTACCAGTCTTCCAGGTTCAATGCCCAGGCAGTACAAATATTTGTGTGCATGAAAATGACTGTTTGTAATGGATTTGGTGTTTTCTATGTAAAATGTTTATGTATTTACAAAAAAAAGTATATAAGTATGTTTATTCGTTGTTTAGTACCCATAATACAGGCTTCACGCTTAACTTGGGGCTAGATGGCGCTGTCTGAATGTCAGTGGATATTTATTTATATTTATTCACTGAGTTTAGCTTGCGGTGGACGGCCGACTTAACACCTAACGAGCCCTCGGTCACGCGAGCTCAGTTGTTAGCATAACTTATTCAGCGGATAAGGGTTGAGCTTGTTGCATTATTGTGCTTAGTTTTTTAACGAATTGTACTTAGATTTTTTTGGTGGTTGAATAAATTTGGGCGCCATATTAACTTACTTTAGGTGAGAGTCGTTTTATTTTGACGGAGAAATTTAATGTGTTACTTTGTTATTCTTTCTCCATCCTAAGGTTGCCTGTAAGAGATCGCCTTGTGCGATAAGGCCGCCCATTGTACTTGTGTATAAAAATATTTTCTGTTTTTTTGTTTTTAAAAGTGCAATAAAATATGTAGTAAATAAAAATATGTAAAATACGTTTTCTTAAACAGCCTCTGTGGTGATAATGGTTGTGGGATCGAATTTGAAGTGTGACGTATAATGAAAGTATAGTGTCTACTGTGTGTTTTTCCTCAGTATGATTATGATATTGCTGGTTGAATTACCTGATTATTTGTAAAGAAAAATCATTTTGTACTTCACAGGAAATGTGAAGCAGTGCATCAGCCGCGGTTATATTCTTAAGATAGTAGACCCTAACACGTTGTTATAAATTAAGTCCGAAAGATTAAGTGATTTAACAGTTACTCTGTCTTCAGCGTGATTTGATGAATAAGTTACTAGTTGCTCCGGCTACTTCATTCTCAGCTATTCGTGAAGTCCAACAACTCAACGTGCCTTCAGAAGCATAGAGCGGCATATAAAATGTTCGGTTACCCATCCAATGATCGTCAGTCACGAGAGTTGCTTAACTTACGAACTGTTACACAAAAACATAATTATTCATCATCATCAGCTCATAATACATCCCCACTGAGGGTCGCGAACCTACCCGTATAGGAAGTATAGGCCTTAGTCGTCCACGCGGGCCCAGTGCGGGTTGGACGACTTCGTGCACAACCTTTGAATTTCTTCATAGGCGTGCGCAGGTTTCTTCGCGATGTTTTCCTTCACCGTAAGAGCGTCGGATAAAAGTAAATACATTGGTACTTGGCGGGATTTGAACCTGCACCCTCCAAATCGGAAGGCAACAGTCCACACCAATGAGCCACTGACGGAATTATTAGTTAATTGTTACCTACAAAATTATGCCTTTTTGTTAATATACAAATTATTTAATCTTTAATGTAACTGCGAACTTTCCTACACAACCGTCTTGACTTATTTTTATTGGTTAGGTTAACTCGTTATGTTCAAAAGCGTTACTTTCAATTAATGTTAACCTGTAACCAGATCCGAATTACCGGAAAGTCGTTAATATTACGGTCAGACGACCGTAAACGAATATGGGGATCCGCGGGTGTGATTGAAAACCCAGAGAGTGTAAATTGTTTTATTGTTTCTCAAAAATATACTTTTAATATTACAGTTTGAATTCATAATAATCGCAAATAGATTGTTTAACAATATTATGTTAAGTAGGTATATTATTGTGTTTTTTTTTCTAAATACACTGAGTCTAAATTTAATTTTTAAAATTCACGTTAAAGTATTTAATTTACAATTTTTATTTAATTTGGGAAATAAATACAATAACTATTAGTAAAAGTTTTTTATTTCTAATAATTATAATTATTTATATCTAATTATTATCATAATTTTTCAACAATAAGTATTTACTTGTTAATCTTAGCTTGTTGATAATAATTAGTTTCTAGAAATTCAACTTTGATATTATTTAAACCGATAGCACCGGTCTAGCATATGTTTATTTATTTTACACAAGTACCTAGTTCTATTCGATATATATAAAAATGCGATCAATTCACTGACCCTAAAACAAATAACGTTACGTTAAAGCTTTTGTAACTATAAAAACTTTACCGTAACGTTATTTTTTCCTGAAACCGTAAATATTTTTTAAAAGACTGAGGAACCCTTGCCGTGTAGTCTACGTCGCACATTTCCAGTTTTTATACTAAATCCATTGTGTATGGGTTTGCAATGAAATCGATAATAACAGTATCCGGTAATAAATATAATAAATATGTCTCTAGATTTATATTTTTAATTACAACCATTGGTACTCTCAATTAAGTATTCGATACGATTCTTTCTATTCTACAGTTTTTTATACTGTTTTAGAATATAAGATCTGTGAAATATGTTTTATCTGTATAGCTGTTGAAAGGGATGCTATCGTATGTAACTTTTATAAGACTTCTATTTCCCATTTGCTAGCAATGCATTTCTATTCCCTCTGGTATTACAATTGGGCGGCGGTGTAATTAACCATCTTCCCTCTGGTTTTGCAAGTTTAAATTAGTAACGGTGTCGTTATTTCCAGATGAGCCGTTTGCTCGTGTGACCCCTCATCATCATCATCAGCTCATTAAATGTCCCCACCGAGGGGCACGAGCCTACCCGTAAAAGGTGTTTAAGCCTTAGTCGTCCACGCGGGCCCAGTGCGGGTTGGACGACTATGCGTGTGATCCCTATAGCATAAAAATCAGTTGTTGTCAGTCGTCGTATGGGTGAACCCTTCGTGCTAAGCTGTTACATGTTAAGCTGTTGGTTGCGACTTTGACCTCATGGTGATAGTGGTTATCACATATCAGTCAGCATTGGGCCCGCGTGATAGCGTACGAACCTCTATCCCTGTAACAGAACAGGGTTATGGGTACACGCCCAATACACAAGTGCCCCTGCAGTGGGTTGGTTAATTGATTGTTATGTTTTTTCATGTAATTTTCATTTCATTACATGTCCATTGTATTTGATGTTTTAGAAAATGCTTCAGCTCAGCTTTTGCTGTAATAAATAAAAACTTAATTGGCCTATATATAGTGATGCCTATTTTAGGAGACCCTATTTTTTAAACAACCCCTAAGTATAATCACTTTATAAAGAGTCTGAGAGTATTTTAAAAATAAAAATAACTTCCATTACATAATAAGCGGCGGCTAACCCAACGTAACATTCAAAGTCAACCTTTAACAATATAGCGTCGTCATTTACCATTACATTCTTAAAATAACCCCACAATAAATATGAGCACGACACCTAAAGGGCCGGTAAAAAGGCACAATCGAGCGTTAACAGTTAACTCGAGTACCACAATCGACCATCGATTATAACTTAATCGAGTTACAATTTATAGAAATAATCACTCATTGATTTATACACTACTTACAGTGAATTATTGCGAGCATTTGTGAGCGGTATTACGATGCGTTTAAGGTGGGTTCTCGCTTGTTTATTTCAGTACGTATGAGTACAAATTGTATGGGAGTTATATCAAAGAAACGCATGCGCTGTTTGATACCTACCTCTGAATAAATCAACGAAAACGGCAGGCGGTGGGCATTGAACGTACGTACTGTGGCTGGACAGAGCGATCTGCGGAGCGGTCTGTTAATGTTAAAGAAATAAAGCCTAGCGAATTTGCTAAGAGAGCTTGTTCGTCAGAGCAACACTCGGTATTTTAATAATCAGCAAAAATTCGAGTCGTAGTAACACAAAATAACATAAGGAGACTGTGGAAAGTTGGCCAGTGTGGTCTGTTGCTTTCTGATCGTACCTCCCTACCGAGGGGCACGATCCTACACATATAGGGTGTATAGGCCTTAGTCGTCCACGCGGGCTCAGTGCGGATTGGCCGACTTCATGCACAACCTTTGAATCTCTTCGCGTGCACAGGTTTCCTCACAATGTTTTCCTTCACCGTACATTTAATTTCGGAAATTTGAAAACACATTGGTACATGGCGGGATTTGAACCTGCGCCCTCTCGGTCGGTCGAAAGGCAACAGTCCACACCATAGAGCCACCGACGCTCGTTCGCTTATTTTACATGTTGAAAATTATTTTATTGCATATAATAATAAATTAACTGATAACCGTCTCCACAGTTTTCCCATTCCGTAGCTAATTTACCAAACTAATGTAAGGTCCCCGTTCGCATTAAGAAAAACAAATAACACAGCAACGTGTACATAATTCAAAGCTTACGATGTTAGTGAAAATAGAGAAGCCCTTGCCGTTGTGGATTCATTCGAATCGTACGCAAAAGTAAGTTAATTCGATTATTAACTTGACATATTTCATGTGCAATGTATAATGCCTAAGAGCGTCGGTGGCTCAATGGTCTGGACTGTTGCCTACCTACCGGGAGGGCGCAGGATCGAATCTCGCTACGTACCAATGTGTTTTTGAATTTTCGAATTTATATGACCGCTATCCGACGCTCTTCGGTGAAGGAAAACATCGTGAGGAAACCTGCGCACGCCTATGAAGAGATTCAAAGGCTGTGAAGTCGGCCAATCCGCACTGAGCCCGCGTGGACGTCCAAGGCCGTTACACTCTTTACGGGTAGGCTCGTGCCCCTCGGTGGGGACGTTTATTAAGCTGATGATGATGATGATGTATGATGCCTTGCTTATTCCGCGCGTGTCACCACCCCTGCTTATTCCGCGGGTACCGTATGAGGTGGATTAGGGATAAAACAGCAGAGAATTGGTTGCAGCGCTTTTTAAGTACACCTTACCTTTAATAGGCACAGCTATCTCTAATGTGGTCAAATCATTAATTTGACATAGGTACAGAGGTAAGGTGGAACATTATTATGGTTCTCTATGTTTGGCCGGAGAAGCCACTCAAGTATGTTTACTAGGTGGTAAACTCGGTACTGAATCTTCTACTTAGGTACCACCGCAGTGCCAAATATTGTCCCGTCAAATAGAAGTATGTACATATTTTGCACTTCTGTGCTTTGGGATCAGGGCACTGTAACTAGTAAAATTACCGGGTATAAGAGACCTAACAACTGTTGTCTCGGATGTCGGACGCAGTGGGGCGTTGATCGAGAATAACATCTGACTATCATTTCTTGGTCTCCAAAGCCAATCATACCATCAGGTGAGCGTCTTGTCCTACCTGTACACCTGGTAATAAAAATGTATTAAAATCACTGACCAGGATATCAGGCTTACAGCAGCAGACTGCTAGTTTGAAGAGTAATCAATTTGCCGAGTTTTTTTCAGTAGCTCATTTTATTCTAAAAACCTTAGACTGTGAACCTGACTTGACCTGACCTGTTTACACTTTTTCTGTTAATTATGAAGTGTAAACATTCCTTTTTACAGAAAAGAATAATTGCTTAGACCGACTTACCTATAAGTGAAATAACATACACTTTTCAAATTAGATCACAAAAAATTTAAATTCTAACCCATCCATTTAAACTTTCAAATCGAATGTATTGTTACAAAATCTCCCTCGTTCGTCCAAAAACGTTTTGTACAAAGGTAACCAGTTTCTCACATTTATGTGTAATTTCTCGCAGTCTCTAATGAACATTTAATAGGGCTACTATCGTTTTAGTTTTGTAAATGGTTGGAAATGGCAATTTAAACACCATTTACCGGCAGTACTCATTGATAAGTATTTCGATTTATTTCCTTGTAATTGTTAAGACAGCAAAATCAATGGATATTATGACTTAAACTAACTTTAAACTGCCTCCGTGGTCTAATGGGGTTCAACGTTGGGCTTTTATAGCTGCGTTTGAATCCCGTTTATGATGTATAAAAAAACTACAGACCAGATTTTAGTTCAAACCAAATTATGTTGTTAGATTTTAAGGGTATTAGGGGGGGGGGGCACACTTTTTGAGAGGAAGTGTCTGTCGCGCAAACCACTCTCTCTCTCTTTAACCTATCGCAGTCCACTACTGGACATAGGTCTCCCCCGTAAAAATCAAATCACTTAATTTATAGAAATATATATTAGAAACCTCAGTATCATTTTTAAAGACCTATACATGGATAACTCAAACGTGTGGCTTCGATCGAAAAACAAAGTATATGTTGCAAAGTTTAAGCAGTGTAGTTTCAATAGTTTCTGAGAAAAGGGGTGTGACATGTCTACGCACCGACAGATAGACACACATGACGAATCTGTAAGGGTTCTGTTTTTTACCATTTCGCTACACAAAAAGAAGCGAGAAAAGAAAATAGGCTAGGTAAAAGGGAAAATCTCTAGGCGAGGATTATCCCTTATAGGTTGTCTATTCATACAACTTTTAAGGGAGAATCTCTAGGTAATAATGAATAAAGAACCTTTACAACATAGTTTTTCATGTCTTGTAAAAGTGAAACCAGCAAAAGCCCTGAATGGAGCGCGTGCACGCTCCGACGTGAGCAAGGTTTTCAAGATTCATTTTCGTTAGACGCGTGACAACCGAGTCGCATGCCGTCACGGAAGGCCTCACCGTATGGTGTTTGTTTTGGTCATTGACTCCCGTAATTAATGACTAGATGATGATGACGTTGGTTGGTTTCGGTTGTGCAAGTCACGAATGTGACCTTGCGGGGATGCATGCAAAACGCATACTACGGTAAGTTAGGTTAAGTTGTCAAGGTTCAAGTTAGAGTGTAATACGGTGAGTGTAATACGGTGAGTGTAATACGGTGAGTGTAATTTTCGAATTTTCGAAAAATATATGTACGTTATCCGACGCTCTTATGGTGAAGGAAAACATCGTGAGGAAACCTTCATGCACGCCTGCGAAGAGATTCGCAGGTTGCGTGTGAAGTCGTCCAATCCGCACTGGGCCCGCGTGGACGACTAAGGCCTAATCACCCTATACGGGTAGGCTTGTGCCCCTCGGTGGGGACGTTTAATGAGCTGATGATGACGGGTAATGAAATAGTTGTACAAACTGTTATATGAGACTCTGAGATAGATAAATGGTAAATGACAAAACTCTATATCATCATCATCATTACAGCCTAAAATGTCCACTGCTGAACGAAGGCCTCCCTTAATGACTTCCACGCGGGCCGATCCCTAGCAGTTGACATCCATCTGCTACCCGCCACCTTAACCAGGTCATCCGTCCATCTGGTTGGGGGTCGGCCTACGCTTCGTTTTCCGTTACGTGGACGCCACTCGAGAACCTTTCCGCCCCATCGGCCATCGGTTCTACGCACTATGTGCCCTGCCCACTGCCACTTCAACTTGCTTATCCTTTGAGCTATGTCGGTCATCCTAGTTCTCCTACGGATATCCTCATTTCGGATTCTACCGCGTAGGGAAACACCTAACATAGCCCTCTCCATAGCACGCTCAGCAACCTTGAGCCTGTTCAAGAGGCCCTTAGTGAGCGACCACGTTTCGCTTCCGTATGTCATAACTGGCAACACACTGGTCAAAGACTTTCATCTTGAGACACTGAGGTATTTTGGACGAAAAGATCTGCCGTAACTTCCCGAACACTGCCCATCCTAATTGGATTCGACGAGAAACCTCCTTCTCGAAGTTGGACCTACCCATTTGGACTACCTGTCCCAGGTATACATATTCGTCTACAACTTCGAGGACAGAACTTCCAACTGATATCGGTATAGGTACGACATGGGTATTAGACATGACTTTCGTCTTGTCCATGTTCATTTTAAGACCCACCTGTTGTGAAGCTCTGTCTAGGGTTTCGAATCCTCCATGGATTCTGCCATGACTACTACTATATCGGCAAATCTAATATGAGTGATGTACTCGCCATTAACGTTGATGCCAAGTCCTTTCCAATCAAGCAGCTTAAACATATCTTCCAACGCACTGTGAACAGTTTCGGAGATATAACGTCTCCCTGTCTCACTCCTTGGTGCAATTGGATAGGTTGTGTAAGCTCTTCATGTACTCGGACTGACATAGTAGCGCTCTCGTACAGACATCTCAGCACTTCTATGTAGCGATAGTCAATATGGCACCGCTGGAGGGCATGAAGCACAGCCCAAGTCTCGATCGAATCGAAGGCTTTTTCATAGTCCACAAACGCCAAGCATAATGGCCGGTCTTCTGTATAACCTGCCGCAGCGTATGTATGTGGTCTATGTTGCTGATGCCTTTGCGGAACCCGGCTTGTTCGAGGGGCTGGAAGTCGTCTAACCTTCGCGCGAGTTTGTACCTATAACGGGCTCGGGCCCTTCAGTGGGGACGTTTAATGAGCTGGTGACGATTCTAGAATTGTCTTAACGTGCCCTCCAAAGCACAGAATATCTTTTCAAATAATTACCGTATTCATGAGTACTTTGAATTCTCAGTAGAAAAATATCGTGGCCAAGTGATACCCAAACAAATGCGGCCTTATCCGTCCGACGACCTTTCTAATACGTTTATAATTATACACAACACAGTTTGTAAACACAGGCCGGGTGACGTAACATTTATTAATTTTTTAGGCTGTTTTTATAGGGGTCAACGGTTCGAGTAGACGCGTGATATCAAGTGGTTATTATTTTACCGATTTCGTTGTCTAGAAAGGAAGCGCGTATAAAGAGTTTTTACTGTATACAGTGACATGCACTCCATATATACAAATAAGCCGTGCATACCCTGTGCATCCAGACAACCCGGAAAATTACCAACACATCAAATGGTTTCCACGTATCTGCCTATTTTTCTCTTCAGATTTGAAACCTTAGGCGATTTTTCGTCATCAAGAGTACTCAATTTGACAAAAATTAAAATTTTAGTTTTTGCTATAAGAGTTAATCCGCACTGGGCCTGCGAGGACGATTCCTTAGTCGTCACCAAAAAGAAGGCAAAGGCCTTCCTTTCCACCCTATAGGAGTAGGCTCGTGCCCCTCGGTGGGGACGTATAACGAGCTGGTTATGATGACGATAGTTGGCACGTGACGGGATTTGAACTTGCACCCCGATCGAAAGTCAACGGTCCTCACATAACACCGCGCCGTCATCGTCCACGACTGACGCTCTGTTGTTTATATGCAATATAAATAATATATAATTGTTTATATCAAATGTCTCCTGGTGCAATAAAAACTGCTTCCAGCTTACATCTATCTCAACTCCGTTACACACTCAGCCATTGCATTATTTCATGTAATTATTTCTCTAAAGAGCGTCAAGAGCGTCGGTGGCTCATTAGTGTGGACTGTTGCCTTTCGATATGGAGGGTGCAAATGCGTTTTAGCAATTATATGTACGTTTATCCGACGCTCTTGCGGTGAAGGAAAACATCGTGAGGAAACCTGCGCACGCCTGCGAAGAGATTCAAAGGTTGTGAAGTCGGCCAACCCGCACTGGGCCCGTGTGGACGACTAAGGCCTTTACACTCTTTACGGGTAGGACCATGCCCCTCGGTGGGGCCGTTTAATGAGCTGATGATGATGTAATCTTTCGTAGCCACGATACAGGTCATCTTTTTAATACGTCATTATATTAATTGCTTATGATTAATGTATCTTCTTTGTTCTCGAGTAAACGACTTCATTCATATAATAATTGTTGAAATGATTGGTTTGGTGTTGCAATTTTTTCCATCGTAGAACTCTATATGCATTTTTTGTGTAAATAATACAGTACAACGTTGAACTAGATCTCTCTTATAAATATCAATAAATGAATAAAGAATATTTTTAAATATTGTTGTTCCGTTCTATGGTAAAAGTAGCTTTGCGTGTTTTATCTCTCTCATTCGTTCAAACCATTGCCAGTCTTAACAATTTTGATTCAAAATATTGAAAAACTTCAATTATTATTTTGATATTTTTACCTAGGAACAATATCATATTAATTATAATTCCGTATTCGCAGCATTTTTTCTGGAACGGCTTCCTTCGGAAATAAAGAGCTTTTACTGTATTTCCAATAATAGTAGACCTATCAGATAAAGATAATTTATTTGTCTGAACATGTGTTAACATTAAGTGTAATACATAAAATAAGTTCCAACATGTCATACCAGACGGTGTACGATTCTAATTACTAATATAGTAAACATCATGCAGAACTATTAATTACAAATTAAATATATATTTTTATAACTCCTAATAAATTTAGGTACATCAACCATATATCACTATCATCATCAGCTCATTATACGTCCCCACCGAGGGGCACGAGCCTACCCGTATAGGGTGATTAGACCTTAGTCGTCCACGCGGGCCCAGTGCGGATTGGACGACTTCACACACAGGTGAAGGAAGGAAGTCTTGTCTTCGCAGGCTTGTATGAAGGTTTCCTCACGATGTTTTCCTTCACCGTAAGAGCGTCGGATAACGTATATATATTTTCGAAAATTCGAAAATACATTGGTACGTGGCGGGATTTGAACCTCAGCCCTCCCGGTAGGAAGGCGACAGTCCACACCATTGAGCCACCGACGCTCTTAATGTATATACCTATAATGTGTACATACCTATCATGAATTTGAATTAATTGAAAAAAGCTCTTACCGGTTCTTTCTTGCCGGATTCTTTGAATAACTTGTGATGCGTGCTTTTTGAAATGACTTCAGTTCGTATCGCTCTGGAAATATGTATATCCGAGGCTTACAACTGATTCCACACAGCGCCATCTAGCCCCAATTCGAGAAGAGCTTATACTACAGGTACTTAATAACGGACATATACTTTTTATTGTAAATACATACAATAATTTTAAATTCCCAGTCGACACAAACAGACATGTTAATGCACACAATTTGTTTGAATAGCACGAACATCAAAGCGGAACCCTTCGAACAACTTTTCAAGCATTACGCCTCATGGATCGTAAAAAAATAAAAGCATTAAAAACTATAGAATTGAATATAATGAAAAAACTTAATATGCAGCTACTGCAGTTCTTTTAACCTTCGTAGCCTAATCAAATACTAAGATTTAGGACATACCGGCTATAAACAACTCATCTGTATTCTTACATAATTGATTATATACTTTAACTGGCAGTTAATTGAATGCAAAATTGTTCAACCGTTGCCAATACATACGACATTACAAATGTAAGGCTATGCAAAAAAAAGACGGTACGAAAACAAATGCAGAGAAAAATCTACCTTCTGAGTGTAGTAATAAAATAAATTTTCGATTAATTTTTGGAGACAGCCGCTTTAGAGATGTTCAGACTCGATTTCGCGATAGTATCGAGAAAAGTTAACTGTTTGCAGTCATTTTAATTGCTTGTTTGTTGTTAACTGAACAACTCGACTTTACATATAAAACACATTTCAAATGATGCTACATAAATTCAAGATTATTTTATTCCCGTTTAAATTATTGTTTCTACAAAATTTTAAGGATTGTATCAGGAGAGTAGAAATGACACACGAATGATGAATAAATACTGTCTCATTTATGCACGTAATAGTTATAAATATATAACGTAGACATACCGTACAGTATTTATAGTATATGGAATGCATGTATCGTCATTTGTTAAAAAAACACCCAGCAGTTAGATTTACTAAATAAAATATTATGGGAAATCGATTGAGAATTTTTTCACCAGTGTCACTTTACCTTAATTAAACTTAGTGAAGAACAATAAAAGACAAAAAGTATCGTGAAGCTCGCCTGAGCACGGCACATCACTAACTTCATAGTCGGCTGCTCATATGTGCCAAGTAAAATTAAGTATGCCAATATCATAAGGTTCGCGGATGATTGCGTCCAGCCTTCGTCTGAATAACCGTTTTCCGTTGATTTTTCTTGTATTTTCGATGTACTTTTCTATTCCTGTCAAGGTTCGCTGTGGGAAGTTATACAACGATTACACGTCGTAATAATGCTATTATTCGGTATTTTGATTCGAGTTTTGCTTCAAACTTTGGTATGTTTAGTTTGGAATATCAAATATGCAACGGTTGTTACTAGCAGCTAGCAAAAAAGGCAAGTTATATTAAAATAAGGAGGTATTATATAATTAGCACTTACGCTACTTAACGTAAACTATCGACGACGATGACTAAGTGGTAGAGTCGGTACTGAGTCGTCTAGATAGGTACCATCGCAGTGCCGGATATCGTTCCGTGAAATAGGAGTACTTTGCACTTCTGTGTATCGGGATCAGGGCACTGTGGCTAGCAAAATTAGATATTTATTTATTTATTTTGTAAAAAAGTTATTAAAAAAACCTAAGGGTAGAGGAGACCTAGCATCTGTCGTCTCGGGTGACAGGCGCAGAGCATTGTCAACAGGAAATAATTTCCATCAACACCGCACCTGTCATGGTCTAACATCAGACAAGGCGATATCAGACGCTTAATAATTCTTAGTACAACAAAAGTCAATTAGATTAAAACTACTCACTATTTAATTTGCGGAAAATTTGTAAGCTTTCTGACAAAGAATCTGCCCGGCGATCGAACCCGGAACTCTTGGTGCAAGAGCCGACGTCTCGCCATAACACCAAATGAGTAGTCTTAACCCATTGAACGCCGGGAATCTGAATTGAAATATTGTGTCTGGCGCCTTAAGGCGTCACTGGTGGTCAAAGAGTTAACCAACCTGGGAAATTGACCACGGACACAGTATCAAACAAAATAACTACAAAATTGTTTACTCGAAATAACTCAATGAACATTAGGCAATACACCATCTACAACCGAATATTACCCTAACAACAATCAATACAATTGCAATAAACGTATAAACTTGTACTACATTGACCTATTCAAACTTGCACATATTGTAACCTAATAATCCAATTAACCCTATAATACTGCTAAGGGTCACTAATGTCCCCGTTGACATAACCGTTAGCCGGTAGCACTTGATTGCCACAAATCGGTGCAATTGTGCACAAATTGCACAGTTTTCTGACGTCCGCTAAGCTAACCAGCAGTAAATAGATATTTACTATTACGCCTCATTTGAGTCAATGCGAAGATAAATTGTAAGGCGGGATTATTTGTAGGAAATCTGTTAGTTCTAATTTATATTTATTAGATACCTGTAATTAGAATAAGTAGCTGTGCCCGCGACTTTGTCAGTGTGGAAGAAAAGTGCCTTGACTCAGTTACTCCTTTTGTATGTAACCATCTCATCTGATGGAAGTAAAGTAAAATTTTATTCAGAAAACAATTAGAGCATTTATTGTTAAACAAAGTTAAAAACAACATTTTTTAAATTTATGCAATTGCACTGAATGGAAGTCTACTCAGCGTAGTCAGAACAACCACAGGATGTCCTGACGCTGGTCTTCCGTAGACACCGTTGATGAGGTAAGAGGAACCACTAAGCCGCGTTCACCAACACAATGGTCTACAGATACAAAAAAAACAATTTATATACGAACATAAATATTCATATGGATAGATCATAAAATATAAAATAACTTGAAACAAATACAAAATAATATTTAAATTATGAACCCATTCCCGCCTAATTTTTTGAGTTAGTTTCTTTTTGCAATTTAAGTAAATGAAGTTTGTATTTAGTCCTGACCATGACACTGCGGCATTGATGAAGACAAATTAGATCTTAGCAAATCATCATCATCAGCTCATTAAACGTCCCCACCGAGGGGCACGAGCCTACCCGTACAGGGTGATTAGGTCTTAGTCGTCCACGCGGGCCCAGTGCGGATTGGACGACTTCACACACAACCTTCGAATCTCTTCGCAGGCGTGCATGAGGTTTCCTCACGATGTTTTCCTTCACCGTAAGAGCTTCGGATAACGTACATATATTTTTGAAAATTCGAAAAATACGTGTCGGGATTTGAACCTCAGCCCTCCCGGTAGGAAGGCGACAGTCCACAATATGGGATATTATTTGTTCAGATTTTCACACGGAATATGTGGTTTCTCGGTTACCTCACAACAAACATTATTTGGTAAAGATTCTTGGAAAATAGAAACATACCGAACGGATATTATTTCATGTGAAAATTTAATGATTCGTGGAATCGTTAGCTTCGAACATTTCATGAAAATTTAATCTATTTGGCGTGAAATTATCGAGAAAATTAGTTTGCAATGTTTGTGTATGATAGGTATAATTTAATTTAATATACCGGTGACGTGGATTATAAACATTTATTTAATATATTATAATAATATATATTATTTAATGTGTATATTATCATACATTTTATATTATATAGCTCTATATATATGCGTTAATCTCAGAATTTTTAAATTTCTACGAACTTATTGAGTATTTATAGATCACAAATTAAAACTGTTATTTTATACATTTTTGTTACTAAATTTTACATTTTAATATTGCTAAATATCATTAGTCATGCTCGGTGTTAATTCAATTTCGTTTATTTAGGTTATAAAAAGTTGTGTTGGATTTGATGTCATATATTGTTACTAGAATTTCTTTTAAGAAGATATGTATTAAAACAATGACAACCACTCTACTGTCCAATAAAACGTTACAAGCTCGATTGAACCGCCATCTCCCCAAATAGAACCCCTAAATAAATTTATAACATTACCGAACAAGTGCATTTAGCCCCGCAAATAAGAGTACAATGAGGCACACGACTCGGTCTATTATGCCCAGGCAGGTAGAGACGTAACCCCCCGTAGTACGCATTAACTCCTGTCAAAACATAATGTGGGTTTTGTACCTCGACATCGATAGGAGGGTGCTGGAGAAATTGCCAGCGTTTTCGGGTTGGCACACGTAATCAGAATAATTGCAACTTAATGCGCATGCGATTAAAGTGGGGTGGGGAGTTGTACGGCTTTTGTTATTTCGTTTTAGGCCTATACTTTTTGGTAAATTATTTTGTGAATGATTGAATGTTTTCTAAGTTTTGTAATCAACATGTTACTAGTGGAAATATTCAAGGCTTTATGGTTTCAGTGTGGCTTTAAAGCCTGGTCGACTTAAAAATGAAAAAGTTTTATAAAATATCCACTGACATGTACAAAGCGCCATCTCTCATTTAAGTGAGCATCAGCAGTAATCAGCTCTAATTTAAATGAGTAGCTTGTAGTATGGGTACTAAATAACGAATAAACGCTTCTACACTTTAAGCAGAATCCATAACTATAACATAGAAACACCAAAAATTAAAACATGTTTTTTAATATCCTTTCAAAGAAACAAAACTTTCTTTTCTGAATTTTTAATAAATGAATAAACTTCTTCAAATATGTTATACTTAGCTCACTATTACATGTAGTTTCAATTTTTAAAAAAGAATGTAATAAGTGAGTATGTGTGTTGACTACTTATACAATAAATGTAAACGTTTGGACGACGTATTTAATATTACTTTAAGTTCTATTGTGTTCTCATGGAAGTGACTATAAATGTCTTTTTTGAGAATAAACTTCCGTAAAACCTATTTCTATGAATATTCTCTAAAATGTGATTCTTTTCCTCTGGTACAGAACACGGTTGTGAATAACAAATGACAGGCGCCATTGGTCCACATTCCGTGATTTGGACAATGTTTGATGACGCGTCATTAGGCCTTATGACCTGGGGCTCTCTTAATACCATTTTAATAGCGAAAGATGTTCACATAAGTACCTCTGGCGTCTTATGGGCCGTAATACGCTTGAGAGAAACAGTTCGGTTGACTTACATTATAGTGGTTAAACTTATTATTTATTATGTTGTTGTTTGTAACTCAGTATATTTCATATTGTTTTCATGAGACGTCGCCTGCAACACCAAGGGTTCCGGGTTCGATCCCCGGGCAGTACAAACATTTATGTGCATGGAAATGTCTGTTTGTAATGGTCCGGGTGTTTTTATGTATAATATGTATGTGTTTACAAAAAATATATAAGTATGTTTATCAGTTGTTTAGTACCCATAATATAGGATTCACGCTTAACTTGGGGCTAGATGGCGCTGTGTGAATGTCAGAGGATAATTTTATATTTTTTAATCGTGAAATGAACGGCACAGTCAGATTACTCACAAGTGATACGCCTAAACATGACAGATGCAGTGTTGGTAGAAATCAATAAGAGTACCGGTCATTATTATCCGCCAACACTACCCTGCGACCGTTAACCGAGATGACAGATATAAGGTCTGTTATACCGGGTAATTTTACTAGCTACAGGACTCTCATTCCGAAACATAAAAGTCTTATTCCACGGGATCATATCTGGCACTACGGTAGTAAAAAAACGAATGTTTGCCTGCAGCAATTTGATAAATTCAAATAAATTTTAATAATAAATATTCTCAACTGTTTTTAAGAACAAAACTTTTATAAATTATACACGGATCGTAAAAGGCTTTATTTAACTACACGTAGTAACTACCCTCGCTGAACACATTCATAATTAACCATAAAACAGTAACTAATAATTTCGTTCCCAAAAATGTCAATCAAAGCCATCTGGACTATCACCCACTCGGTAGGGTATCGGTAACACTACCTGGCCATTGTGAGTCGAACAATGGGTCGCGGGGACCACACACGCGTGACTAATGCGTTTTAAGTGCGCCCGCCGGTGGAGGGTTAATCGTGTGCGATTTTCGCAAATGGATATCGTATACGGATTATGGTTTTCCACAATATTTAAGGGTGGATATTTAGACTGGACTTTTTCCAAACTCAAACTTAAATTCCCTTATCCGATTAAGTATTTACAAGATTTTTTGTAAAATCTTAATTCAATAATCATAAATAAATATTAATATCCACTGATATTCACACAGCGCCATCTAACCCCAAACTAAGCATTAGCCTGTAATATGGATACTAAACAACGATAAACATACATATATAATACATTTTTGTAGATATATACATATTATACATAGAAAACACTCAGACCAATACAAATAGACATGTCCATGCACAAATTGTAATGCCCGGGGATCGAACCCGGAACCCTTGGTGTAAGAGCTGACATCCACTTACAAATGGGTCGTATATAAAGGAATAAATAAATAAAAACTGAGAGGATTTCTAGAAAAACTCAGTAATTACTTTGGAAAACTATGAATAGACTGCGGGCCGGTGTTGGTAGGTGCCATGAAAACCGGGTAAGATGGGGATATTCCAGTAGCAGTTTGTGTAACTGTAGTGCCCTAAAAATGGAACACCTACTGGCTTGCCCGAATAGTCCATCTTCGTGCGGTTTCCGTGACCTCTGGATGGCAATGAAGGGGCGATCAAAGTGGTCCAATATTTTTCGCATTATCATTATCATGTGAAACCATATCGAAACGATAAGAAGTAGTTACTCTTTTCAACCTGGCACTGCGATGGCACCTATCTAAAGGACTCAGTACAGAGCCTTTCAATAATTTAATAGATTCATCATCATCAGCTCATTAAACGTCCCCACCGAGGGGCACGAGCCTACCCGTATATTGTGATTAGGCCTTAGTCGTCCACGCGGGCCCAATGCGGATTGGCGACTTCACACACAACCTTCATCTCTTCGCAGGCGTGCATGAAGGTTTCCTCACGATGTTTTCGTTCACGTAAGAGCGTCGGATACGTACATATATTTTTCGAAAATTCGAAAATACATTGGTACGTGTCGGGATTTGAACCTCTTAATTTAATAGAGTATGGTATATTAATGTAGTACTATCAAAGAGTTATTACTCCAGCAACAAACTGTAGACGATTGTTTTGGACCGGTGGTGGAATGTTTGAGCTAGTAAGTTGATAATAAGAGGTGAGCTGTGGCTTTGTATATAGCGCGTTTTGTTCAAACGAAACTTTAACAAAATCCAGCGACCTATTTGTTTTCTTTTGAATCATGCTAAAGTTTAACTCAGCAACATTTTTTGCTGCAAACTCATTAGTTTCTAGATTATTCCAATTCCTTACATTAATGCACAATGGAATTCTCCAACCATAAAACGGAACTTACTACGAAAAAGTTAATTTTACTGATTAATCTTGAAACGTTGTGTTTTAAGCTTTTTGTTGAGTCTTAATAATGCAGTAAAAAGGTTATTACGAATGAAAACTGTAGGTTTCGATTTATTTTTGTGTGGAGGTATATTTTAAAGCTAACAAGGTACCTGGGCGGTTATTTTTGTTTGATATTATTTTAATAATTTTAAAAAGAAATATTGTTACCTGTTTCAGAGAGCACGTTTAGCTGTCAGTCCCGATTTTAATCTTAGTAGGCGTTAACACCTACTGTACCGCATTGGGCTCGCGTATTGGTTTCCGGCCCAATCTTCATGAATATTTGTCATTTGGCTCCAGAACCCTAAAACTATGCTGTATAGGAAGGCCTGGGGGCTAACCGCCATCTCATTTAACAGTATTACAAAAATATAACTTCACCTTTTATGGTACAAAATGCTGAGGTCTCATCAAAGCATAGCGGTAACTTCCTGTTCTTTACTGGGAGTATAAAACCGATGGCGATGATTTTATTCATTACGTAGGAAATCGAGCAGAGGGCTCATCATCAGCTCATTAAATGTCCCCACCAAGGCGCACGAGCCTACTACGGTGCGTGATTGACCGACTTCACGCACAAACTTTGAACTCTTCGCAGTAAGACAGGTGCAGATTTCCTCGCGATGTTTTCCTTCACCGGAAGAGCGTCAGATAACGAACATATAATTTCGAAAATACAAAATCACATTGGTACGTGGCCGGATTTGAACCTAAGCCTTCCCGGTAGGAGGGTAACAGTCCACACCATAGAGCCACCGACATTGAGCAGAGGGCTCATGATAGCCTTTTTTGGAACTAAAAGTAGTGAGAATCAACGTTAAAAAATGCAAAATTGCTAATCAATGACTGCTAACAATCACTAGTTAATAAGTGTTAAATAACCAATTATGAATAATAAAAACATAAACAATTGAACTTAAAACTATGACAGCGGTTTTCCCACACAGCGGTGACAAGGACGCAAAAAGTATAGAAATATTTATGCATATCTGTCAAGCCTCACTGGTTATGGAAAATTTGTGCTTAAAACTCCATCTGGAGATTATCGTGCTAAGTGAACAAAAAATTTTCAAGAATTATTGAAAATAACAAATTATTAATTTTTTGGCAAATTTAGAACAAAAAATTATGAAACTTATGAAATAAACTATGAAATAGGAAATAATTATTCTTTTAAACCTAAATTGGAAAATAATGGACAAATGACATGATTTAACCATTTTTCTAGGCGAGCGCTGTAACAGATTGTCTAGAGTAAATTATTAACTACCATTTTAAGATGGAATTGGATGTAGCTGAAACTAACGACTAAACAAAAATACGAAAAAAATTTTGATCACCCAGCCAATTTTCGAAACCATAGTTAGTTACTTGACTTACACGACCGTCTACTTAACTCTAGCTGCTACTCCATCAATTCCTTTACCAAACATCATCATCAGCTTATTAGTTGTCCACCGAGGAGCACGACCTGTAAAGTGTGTATGTGTGTATAGGCCTTAGTCGTCCACGCGGGCCTAGTGCGGATTGGCCGACTCACGCACAACTTTCTTTGCAGGCGTGCTCAGTTTCCTACTATGTTTTCCTTTACTATAAGAGCATCTGTTAACGTACATATAATGTCGAAAATTAAAATGACATTGGTACGTGGCGGGATTTGAACCTGCGCCTTCCCGTAGAAGGCAGTCCACACCACTGAGCCACCGACGTTCTTACAAACATATCACTGTTAATTATTAACATTAAGAATAAATACCATTTGATTGAATCAGTAACATCCGCTGATCCACATAATTAATCAACATATGTTTGGTGGACGTAAAAAAGCGAACAAAAGAAAAAACGGACTGGAGTTCCGTAACCGATCGGTGATACAGTCGTTTTGCTCCTCTCTGGGTACAGTAGTCGAAACGGTCGATATGTAGATTGCTCCGGAAGATTGTACACTGTAAGGTATTTCACTTGTTTTACTTTTAGTTCGCGGAGTGAAGTGTGAAACAATTGAACGGCGAATTTAAGAGTATTTAACTTAGCGCTCAGTTTACTCACGAATTTCAGTTACTTATTAATACTTTTTTAACAGCCTGTTACAATTTACTAGGTAGGTAGTCAATAATGAGTCGTCTAGGTAGTGTTAGACGAAAAAGAAACGACCAACGCTTCCCATCCCTAATCAATTGAAGAGTGATGTCACGTCACTAATATCTCTCTCTTGACATTAGCATTGTACACGGGAATCAGTCATATTGTATCACTAAGATTTAATTTATCAATAAATGTTATTTAAAGTAAAAGAATCATTTAAAAGTAGGTACGATAGCAGCGTAAGATCGATCGAGGGTTTGAAATATTATAATAATAGTAAAAAATACTTAGTGACGTAAATCCCGAAGCGAATTAAGAGCGTCGGTGGCTCAATGATGTGGAATGTTGCCCATTTACCGATAAGGCTGAGGTTCAAATCCTACCACGTACCAATGTGTTTTCGACTTTTCGAAAATATATGTACGTTATCCGACGCTCTTACCGTGAAGAAAAACATCGTGAGGAAACCTTCACGCACACCTGCAAAGAGATTCGAAGGTTGTGTGTGAAGTCGTCCAACCCGCACCGGGCCCAGTGGGCGACTAAGGCCTATTCACCCTATACGGGTAGGCTCGTGCCCCTCGGTGGGGACGTTTAATGAGCTGATTATGATGATAAATCCCGTAAAAGATGACAGTGCAATCGTCGAGTGATGGTCACGTGACCCATTGCCGACACACTTATTATGGTATCAAACAGTCTCGATGACACCAATGATTCATGTAAGAAATGAACCAATGGTTGCACAATAACCACGTTTAATTGTCACCGTGCGAAAATCATTATAATTGTTGAATGTAATGTTGTATTTTCAAGGTTCAATCATTGATGCCTGAGGGTACAGTGTGTGCTTGATGACTTAGAAGTTAGCGATTTCTGTATACGATCGAATGAGGCAACTTTCCTAATAAAAGTCCTAAAAAATATGAATCTCTCCCGGCCAGGGTTGCCAAATGTACGAGATTCCTCGTATATCAACCTCGTATAATTATGTACGAGATTTGGCAATATGACCATGCTACATATTAAAAAAAAACATAAAAAAAAAATGGTGACATTTAGGATCATTGTTTGCAGACTATAGTAAAATCTCGATTAATGAAACATTTTGTTCTCCGGCTATATCACAAAGTGACGTTTTTTTAGTAAGTAGCCAGCAAATGTAAATTTTATTTAGTATTTTGTATGATGAAAGCATGTTTTTAAATGTATTAGGTTCGAAAGTCAAAGTACGAGATTTTTAGATACTGATGTACGAGGGATTTCGTTTCGGGGTTGGCAATCCTGTTCCGGCTGTGGAAAAACATTGGTCTTGGATATATTTTATAATAGTGTGTGTAAAAGTCTATATTGTTAACACCTGAGCCCGCGTGGTGGGTAACGATTCCAACTCCCCATAACTACGCTTTTTGTAAAAGGTACATAGTTTCTTGATGTATTCTTCTCAATAAAAAGCTACAGTCTGAACTGGACTTTCATAAGTGTTCTTTATGAACCTTATCTCAATAAGCACTTTTGAATTTGAATTCACGTAACCAGTACAATTATAAGTATTATTTAACCCACTATTTTCTTGTGGGTTGAAAGTGTCACGAAAGATATCTTTCGTGACACTTTCAACCCACCAATTTCTTCATTCTTCATCACAACAATATCACATTTCTTTGCCATATGACAAAGAAATGTGATGTTGAATGATGGTTATATATCGAAAAACATATACTGCACCAACTCCAAGTTACATGGGAAAAGAGCATGAGGATTATCAGTGAGTAATTTTCCTCTACTAATTTAATTTCACAATCCGCTACAATTCATTCCTGAACTTATGGCTCTACTTTAGGTAAGTCAAGTTTTCACATAATCACCACACCATAAGGCGTTAATAAGACGGGCTTTATAAAGGTTAGGTTCGATGAGAAACTTTCCGCTCAGTGCCATTTGTACCATTGATTGTACAATTGGGATATATCAGTCGTTATAATGGGATAAAAAAGTATCATTTGTACTATCAATGGTACTGTTTAATGGTACAAATGGCACTGCGCCGAGATTTCTCCGTCATTTTTGTATGTACTTGTATTCATTAAGTTAAATTGGATAGCTGACAACTCGTATAATAAATATTCCTAAAAAGTGTCTTTAGAACGAATACATACAGATAAGCATTTAACTTTGCATGTTTAATTCTTCTTTGCATCGCTATATAGCTTATACAAAATCGATAGCGGACGTGGAAACCTATTGAGTCAGCTCCACCAATACTATAATATCTAACCCAGCATTAAACCAATAACTCATTCTGTTATTGACTTGTATTCGGTGCACTGCTTCGATTGGGCGTTGGAAACCTCGTTTCCATGGCAACGCCTAACACCAATTTCACCACCCAAACATGGTTTGCTAACCGACCAACAACAAATGTAGGTGTGGCTGTTAACAAGATTTGTCGCCTAATCCTGTTTGTTCCATGCAATTATTTAGATCAGGCGTTACATTTTACACTATGACGATGAGTTCACTTTTCACTCGGCCACCACGCCTTTTTCAAATATGGCGATGTTTTCCAATGTTAGCACGTTCTTACGACTTTAATTTGTTATATTGTTAAGCAACACAAATCTATTTGACGAATCCTGAAATACGAGAGCGCGCTGACAAATTAATAGTCTGTGTGAAGATATAGACACGTTCTAAGTTGAACTTTTCATGCAGATTAACAATTTAATTAAATCAAAATGCTTTAGCTTTTAATGAAGAAGAACATGCGAAGTTTAGGTTAGGATAGAAACGTCTTGATGGCAAACGTAGGCCAACTGGCTAGATAGACGAAGACTTGCGGTATTCAATGAAGCCTAGATTGATTTTAATTCAAAATTTTAAAATATTTTCTTAAATTTTTAGCTTTATTTATGATAGCTTTGCTTAGTATTTTACAAGGAACTTCTACTATTGCTCATGGTGTTTACAACGGCACTGGAAAGGAACGAACGCAGTTGACTTCCAACCTCAATAGATAACGCAAAGTTATTCGTATGAAGATTTAAACCTTTTTTTAGTTTACGTTTGTAAGTTAGGCCAATAAACTTCAATGGAACTTAGTATTATTGCATCTACGTATTAGTTTTACCAAATACTTAAAGAAATTATACCATAAGAATGATGAGGACTGAGTTGTGACACGTCGTTTATAACCGTCTCATTTATTCTTGGGCCTAGATGGTAGGTAAACCATTAAAATAACTGATATAATAAAATAAATATGTATTTCTTCATCTTCTATTTGCTCATCTGAGCTTACGATACGTACTCCTACAAAACAGCTTTTAAAAGACGTAAAATTTGCAAGTTGATCTGTTGACAGCAAAACGAATCAAGCCATTGAAGTGAGGGCTAAAAAAACTAAGTCCCACGTTCAGTGGTCGCGCGAGACGCTAATCAATACCTGCATAAAGCCAACTAAATCCAACTTAAACCAATAAAAGGATTTTATTAAATGAAAACCTATTGGATTTGCTGGCGGCGCGGCGGCAATGCATTTTGTGAAATGGCGCGACGCACACTGAGCGGGTTAGACGCCCGACGAAATTATATTTTTTAATGTTACAAAGAGTACAGGACGGTCTGGACACTCACTTGGTGGTAAGCGATACGTCTGACCATAACAGCATCGAAGTTGACCAACAACTGATAGACGGTTATTATTCTCCATCAATGCACTCATACGCATTTCTTTACCATTTGATATTGCAAGTGTACTTGGGTGACGGCGTCATTTACCATCAAATGAACCGTCTGCTCGTTTGCCCGCTATAACATAAAAAAATGCTGAGACAACAATGTTAGGTCTCTTATACGCAGTAATACTAAAAACTATATTGGGTATTATAGTGGTTGACTACGGGCTTAGTTCACAAGATGAAAGTGCAACGGGCAATGAAGCGAGCTTTGCTTGGGCTCTCGAGAAGAAAATCAGAGATGATGGTATTAGTTAGTTACTTGTGCGACTTACATGAACAATCGCAAACTGAAATGCCATTTTTCATGTAAGTCGTATAAGCAATGGCAGCCACACATCTGGTCTTGGCATTGGGTCCTTAAGGTTCTCAGTCCTATGAGCTGATGAATTGATAACATCAAACCAGCACTCTTCCACTGAAGCTGATGACGACATCAAAGAACGGCAAACCATGGCGCAGATTTATCTTTGTCCAGCAGAGGACTGTGGAAAGTTAAAGTTAGACAATGATAGTCCACCTGATAGTATATAACTGCAATATCTAGAAGTAGGTAGTAGTATTTTGACAAGCCTGGGTTCTGAACCTAGAGTCGTGTGCTTCTAGGTCGACTTCCCCATTCTTGTGATTGTGGCGTGTTTGCCTATCGCATGTCATCAATTTCATACTAAACATATCCATTACTATTTATTTGACAAAGTCACGCTTATTGAATACGAGTTAATAAAGGTACAATAACCATCCATAAATGATAATATTTGTTGCTTCATTTTACACGTTAACATTAAATGATAATTAGATTTCACTTTAGTAAAAAAAGATTTTCTTATGTAAATTATTGCTTTATAATATTGCGACATATGCAATAAATCATGTTTATAATGTAATCAAATAAAATATGAGCTCGGTAACTTATTGTTTCCGTGTAGCATTTAAAAGCTGTAAAAATGGCAAATGGCGTACATGCAATAAGTTCATAATCGTAAGTATTGTTTAGAGCGTCAGTAGCTTATAGGTGGAGACTGCTGCTTTCAAATCTGGAGAGCGCAGGTTCAAATATCGCCACTAATCAATCTACGATGAAGAAAACATCGTGAGGAAACCGGCGCACGTCTGCGAATAGATTCAAAGGTTCTGTATGAAGTCGGCTAATAATAAGGTCTATACACCCGCGTACGGGTAGGCTCGTGCCTAGGTGGCGACGCTTAATGAGTTGATGATGTATTGTTTGTGTTATATGTAGTAATAGTACGTGCTTTTGCAATGTTATTTAATTGGAATATGATATTTTAACAATTTAATCAAAACAAGCTCACCTGGTTTCTGTCCCTTTATTTATAAACTACCTGAAAAACATTATCATCCTGCAGCAGTCGGGTAAAAAGGTTAAATACAAAGCCACTGAAATAGATGAAAAAATAATTTCCCTGGCTGAAAATAATACATGTTGATAAAAGTTTTTCGTAAAATTTTATGGACAACTTTTATTAATAAATGGATATTTTAAGTTAAAACGTAAACTTCAATGGTGTACCGACCATTTTAATGTCATTAAAGCTTTTATCCGCCCAGTGTGCGTTCATGTAACCCTTTCCCCTGAGTTAGATGTGGCTTATTCGATTAGCAAAGACCCCTGATTGAATTAAGGTAAGCGTTGGATTTAGTTACACTGTTATTGCTTTGAAATTTATCTGTACAATTTATTGCATTTAAATGAATTTACGTAAAAGGAAAGGGTAAATACGGTTACCTTAGAAAAACCCAACATTTAGTTATCAAACTGCATTTATAATAACACCTGTAGAACATTTGATATTTCATGATTGCTTTTTTAAAAGAAATTCGAAGATTGTGCGCGTAGTCGGTCAATCTGCACTGGACCGCGTGGATGACTAAGGCCTATACACCCTTTACAGGTAAGCTCGTGCCCCTGGGTGGGTACGTATATGAGGTGATGATGATGAGGTTGGCAAACAAGTCGATTCTGAAGACTTGATGGTAAATGATACCAACATCATATGAACACTCACACCTCCAAAGAAGTAACTAGTGTCCTATTCAACCTATCGCAGTCCACTGCTGGACATAGGTCTCAAACTGCTAATACGATTAGTAACTAGTGTGTTGATGACATTTTAAAAGGGACAAGGAATTAAAGGTGAGGAAGTAGAAGTGTCAATTCTCTGGCAACTTCACTTACTCAGCGAAAAAAAGATGGTGCTTCGAAGGGAAATATAGCCATCGGTGCCGGTTACGTTTAGACGTATTAAGAACTAGACTCAACATTTATCTTTACTTGAGTTAGAGAGGGATGCTACTTATCGTTTAGTTGAGGTCTTAGTGTGGCAGTCGTTAAAAACTGCCACTGTCAAAATTGTACTAAAATGCTTTCAAAAATTGAATTATATCTAAGCCCAGCCCTTGTTGGATTAACAACGCAATCGCGAATAAAATAAGATACAAATTGGCCACATATCCGTAGATACGATAACGCCCACTCTCCGAGGAGAGAACAGTGGCAAAAAGTAATTATTATAATGAGAGCTAGCCCAAGCATGGAGTGGTAAAAAAAAAACTTTTTCATAGCATCGCAGCAACAATCTCTCGGATTGTTTAACGTTTATAATTTACATAATTCATAATCATCCGGCGGCGAGGGCGGGGCGAAAGATCGAGCGGGTTTATAGCCAAGAACGAAATTAAACATCTAACATACTTCGTACTTGCTAGCAAAACGTATTAGCAGTTTGATAGCTAATACGTTTTGCTAACAAACAAAAAATTTTAGAAAGAATATCAGCAGAAATACGTGCTACTAGAAATGTAAGTTCCTTGTTTTATAATAAGTGGGTTGTTACTTACGCAGCTTACTCCTATACCTAGTCTGAATAGAATAACTTTTTCGATGCATAAATTGAAATTAACCTTAAATTATTATAAGGGAATATGTAACAGAAAAATATAGATTGCCGCATAGTTCGTGCACAAATTTTATAAGAGTCAGCATAAAATAATACATAATAATTTAACACAGTTCAAAATTAAATACAACTTTGGTACAATGTCAAAAAAAATTCTAACTCCAAACCTTAAAATGGCGTACATAATCGCTCAATAAACTTTAATCGCTTACGCTTATGCCCAACCCGCTTGCAGTAGCACCACACCAACCGCCTAATCAATTTAATTGCTGACACAGTTGCTTTCAGTCGATGCACAATAAACAGAATAATACCTTTGTTTTATTCTGTTCACAGAAAAACGCTGCTCGACCTAGAATTAAGACAATGTTCGCAATTAGATATCAATAAGATGTCTGCGATGTCTTTGATTCTTCTGGGAATAAACAAGCATAATAAAACTTATGGGATGTTTTTGTTAATGGTCGATATTTTTTTGTTATAATTTTAATAAGCTTTTAATCAGACATTGGTTAAAGTGGGGAGACTTATGTGTCTCTCCAATTTTTTTACTTAGTCACTATCGTCTCTACATAGTACAAAACAAAGTCGCTTTTTTGTCCCCATGTCCCAATGTGCGCTTAAATCTTTAAAACAACGCAACGGATTTAGATGCGTTTTTTAAACACTTGTGATAGTTGCTTGACTTGTGAGATCGTCAACTGAACGCAATATCCAATTCGCCATCGAACCCTTATTATAATTAATCTTAGTTTCAGAATCAGCTCATTATACAACCCCCCGAACCTACCCGTAAAGGGTAGACAGGCCTTAATAAACCACGCTGGCCCAGTGCGGATTGGCCGACTTCCCGCACAACCCATAAATCTCCTTACCCGATAATTCATAGATATAGGTGATACTAGCACGCTAATTCTAAATCCATGCGAAAATTGGTGAGCAAATAGGGCTCTTAGCTAAGGCCAACCCAATATCGATACTAAGACTTATTCGCACAACCTTACATCATTAAAACGCGCTCGTCAAGCGAAACAAACGAATCCCTATTAAATATTTGCTTACGTTATTCATCAGAAAGCCACGTATTAAGTCATCAACACATTTCCGCTAAGTCCCCGCTGCAAATGGTCTGCACAAAAGTGCAAAACAAACTTAAACAATGTACATACAAAATACACCCTTAGCAGTAAAGCAGTAACTATTTTTAATGGTGTACAACAATTCGGGGTGGGGCGCAATGCATGAGCGGTGGCGGGAGTGACAGCGATTTTGAATTTTCTATCAAGCCGTATAATGTACATGGTTGCCTGAATTTTACTTGAGCAAGTTAGCAAATTTTCAGTGGTCATTTTATTGGATAAGTGTTAATGTATATAATTAGAATTATGTATAAAATAAAGAGCTTTGGTGACTCATTGTTGTGGGCTGTAGCCTTCCTATCTGGAGGTTCAGTATGTGAATATAATAGAATAATTTTAGATCATATAGATAGTTTTTGGTTCTAGTTTCTAGTCTCGTGAGATATGAAGTCATTTAAAACAAAAGGCATAATGGAAGTCCTTTGTCAGGATGTAATAGCTGATAACATTGCCTTGGATGGAAAGTCAGCATCAACTATTCAAATCAGACTTAAAAACACATTTTAATGAAAAAAATACATACAAAAACATTTAAAATATAAAAATAAATCACTAAAAATATATTTTTATACTTAGAAAAAAAACGCTTCAGTGGTTTTGATCTGTTAATGACATACGACGATGACAGGTTTTTACCGCAAACTTTCCGCTCCCGCGCCCTCCCATCAATCACGCCCGCTTATCGCCCACACAATCTCTATCCGATTAATCGCAATAAAGCATCGCATTCGCATACAAATTTGCATAATTAATAAACTAATTAAAACGAAAAAAGCCCGTCGCTGTAATAACAGTGTGGGACTAGCCGTTTACGAGGACATAGGGTTCCTTAGTTTAATTTATGGTTGGGTTTTAGTACCGAATTTATTTTCATGCATTATACAATATTTTTTTAAGACAAGGCCTAACCAAATATTCGGTTCTTTTTATTTCATTAAATTTTAACTCAACCGGCCTCTCTGTCTTATTTAATATTTTATTTCATAGGAATAAAAACGCAATATTTTATAAGCAAACAAGTACATGACTCATCTAATGGTAAGTGGTATTGCCACACGTGGACACACATAACTTCAGAACAGCCACGAGAGCGTTGCCAAGCTTAAAAAAAGAAGAGGGACAAGGAAGTATGGGGAAAAAGAAGGGGTAATTTTAAGCCTCGAGTACCCACAATAATTTATTGAGAGACTGTAAAAGCTCTTATATGCCGGTTTTCGTAAGAAAATGATTTCATTCTGGTCGAGTCTAGACAGTCGAGCCAAATCTTGGCTATACAACACTTAAAATATAAAATAGGTCATCATTATCAGCTCATTGCATGTCCCCACCGAGGGGCTCGGTCCTATCCGAAAAGAGTGGCCTTATTTGTCCTCGCCCTCATTTCGCAGGCGTGCGCAGGTTTCCTCACGATGTTTTCCTTCACCGTGAGTGAATAAAATAGGTAAAACTTATTATTTCAGCATCATGAATATTATTTATAGATTGATATGAGTAAACAGTTACAAATCTAGCTATACATACGGAACTCTATTTACCCGGATCAGTGTCACTTTGCCATATTTTTCCATACTGACATGTGGAAAGCGGATTCCTTATATCGAGCAGTGTTTAATTTCATTTTAATTATTAGGTAGTTCTATATGTCTAGTGTTGTGCGTATTATTAACATTTGTCATGACAACCACGTGACGGGCCCCGTTATTAATAAATTCCATTACGCCATGGCTGCAAACGCCAACGAGGTTGGTATAACTTTCATGGATAAAATTTTAATAATCCATTAAAATATTATGATACAGTAAATTTTAATAATCTATTTAAATACGGTGATATAGTAATTTAGAGTCTTTGTTTTGTGTTACCAATGAACGGGATTGGCAGTACGCTCACCTGGTGGTAAGTGATACGCCCAGTTATGACAGATTCGGTGTTGAAAGAAATTTATAACAATAGGTAGTTATTTTCCGTTACTGTCCTGCGCAAGTCATCCGACGCAACAGATTTTAGGTCTCTATACCAGGTAAATTTAGTCTGCGGGAATATGAGAGTAAAAAAATCTTGTGCAGTCACACTTTCAAATTAACAGTGTTTGTTATGCTTTTATAAAAGTTAAACTTTTATTATGCCCGGTGATGTTGTTTTGAAAATAATATACTTATATTTTTAAAGCAGCTTAAATAATCTATAAAAATATAATTAACATGAATTTAAGTGATTAGGGTTTCTCTTCGAGAATTCTCGAACCGAGAATTCCCGGGAAATTTTGCCTTACTCGAGACGAGAAAAAAGTGGTCGAGAAATCGAGAAATTCAGTCAAAAATTAAAAACTTGATAACGCGCTTGCGTTCTCGTTGCGGCTCTGCCACGCGTCGTGCGAAATTAAATGAAATAATTTGTCCTATTAGAGGAGGGCACCGAAATTTGATATTTCACACGGTCGTTGTAATTATTAAGATTTGAGTTCCTCTCAGGAAGACGTTTCTATACATACTAGAGTACATAATAGAAAACGAACGTGTTTTCTCCTTGTCTGGAAACTTTGTGACAAAAATACGAAACCGATTGTCAGATGATGCTATAAATGCCCTTGTATTTTTAAAGGCTTATTTTCTTAATGATAACGTGACATCGTGGGTTAGCTTTTGAAGCAGTTTCCGCTTTAAATTGTGATTGTAATTGGTCTTAAGATTTTTAATGATTTATTAGATTTTTATGTTAACTTACGTAAAGAAAAGACTCCATTTACTTATAACAAATATTGAAAAGTTGATACAAAGACTAAACTAAGGAACATGTACCTTACTGTTACTCGTAATTATTAAGCTAGTCTGATTGTTATTTTTTATAAGGAATTAAACTGTCGTTTTATGCTACGTAATTGAAAAGTTTGTAGTACAGACTGAGACTAAAATAAATTATTTAGTATGTAAGGTACTAAGTTTCATTGTGGTGACATGATGACATTGTTTTTAGAAGATATTTTATTTGTTTTTTTTTCAAAGAAAAAGACTATTTAGTATATTTGTTTGTAGAAACTAGAAATAATGATAAGAAGATCTCGCTAGAGTTTTTTCGCTTAATTAAAGTTTTCTATAGTTAAATTAAACTCACATGAAACTAAAAATAAACGTTGGTCATTGATAAATGTTGAATATTGCATAAAAGTATAGTTTTATTGTTAAATCACAATATTTGAGCTTTTCAATATTTCTCGACAACCCGAGAATTCCCGGGAAATAGTGGTCGAGAATTCTCGTGCTCCGAGAAATAAAAAGGTCGAGAAATGAGAAACCCTAATGATACACATATTTAAAATTTCAAATTTTGGTGTTTTCAAGTCAAAAATAAATATGTTTTTTTTCTAAATCAGCGAGCTTCATCCTACAGATCGTCGATGTATAACACCAGATAAGGTGTATTAAAACGCTAGGCATTATAAAGTTAAATTCTAAATCTTAAAAGTTCTAAATAACAGACTATTATTAACAGTGAAAACAAGTCAAAACTCTGATAATGCGCACACAATCCACCCTAAAAGAAAATCTAACAGGATATCCATTTCAAAGTCTTGCATTAGCCAAGGAAAATCGAATCTACAGAATAAGAGCAAGACAGATTACAATCAGAAGCGGGATAGAGTGGGATGCAAGATCCCACCCTAGGTCTGGCCCGCCCTTTCTTACCTCTCCGAGGGCAATTTAAGGTAGGTAAGGAGGGTGAACGGACTGGTTTCGTAATAATTGGATTGCACGTGTGCCAGTGTGGTTGCTTTGCCAATGGTGTGCTTTTTCGTTAGTTTCGGTTCGAAATGGGGATGTATTTGTAATATACAATGGATACCTTCATTGTTATTATCCAAGGAAACTTGGTTTGACCTTTAATTTTTTTATACGCCATAAACGGTGAACTATTATTTTCTAATAAATCTGTAGTATGTCACTAAGTAAATAATGACTATCTTATATTATATTACTTCCTGCTAAGAAACTCTTTATGGACGAGTCCGAGTCGCACTTGGTCATTTTTTCTATAACATAATTTGTATTCCATAATTTGATTAAAGGTCCGACTTTGACGTTAAAAGTTAGAAATATTTCGCTATGATTGTTAGCACGACATTTTCAAACGTAATTTTAATTGCTATTGAAAATTACGAACAATTTTGGGTATCCTCAAAGGCATTCCAGTTTGAGATATGAGATCAATACAGATAACCACAGATAATAAAATATACTATAACTTTTTAATTCATGAGATATATGTAATAATATGCGTCATACGATGTTTTCCTAATTTAATAATTAAATTCTTATAAAGATTTCTTTTATTTCCGGATCAGCAAGTTGAAGTGGCAGTGGGCTGGTCACGTATGTCGCAGAACCGATGGCCGTTGGAGCAGACGAGTTCTGGAGTGGAGACCGCGTCTCGGCAAGCGTAGCGTAGGACGCCCTCCGGCCCGATGGACCGACGACTTGCGAAAGGTCGCTGGTGGAGGCTGGATGAGGAAAGCGGAGGACCAGGATATCTGGCGCGAAATGGGGGAGACCTATGTCCACAGTGGACGCGATAGGTTGAATAGGAAAGATTTCTCTGGTAAACTGTTATTGAACTTACGAGGCCTTTTCTAAGCTAGTTTTCAAATAACTATATCAAGTATGTTTGTTGCTACTGGTGTTGACTGTCGCCTTCCTACCGGGAGGGCTGAGGTTCAAATCCCAACACGTACCAATGTGTTTTCGAATTTTCGAAAATATATGTACGTTATCCGACGCTCTTACGGTGAAGGAAACATCGTGAGGAAACCTTCATGCACGCCTGCGAAGAGATTCGAAGGTTGTGTGTGAAGTCGTCTAATCCGCACTGGGCCCGCGTGGACGACTAAGCCTAATCGCCCTGTACGGGTAGGCTCGTGCCCCTCGGTGGGGACGTTTAATGAGCTGATGATGATTGAATAATATTTTCAATGGCATTCGATTGATTTCGGTGGTTTTATCAATGAGAAATCACGAAAATGTACACATATAATTTTATATCTACTAACATTACAATCGACCAGCCAAAGTCCAAGGATAGCGTGTCTGATAATTGCAGCCGGGAAAGGGCACGACTCACCCTCCGTCTAACAAATATAATGTAAATGGTCTGAGACAGGTCGCTTGTAATTTCAGCAAAAACACTCCGAGTTGCCGGATGTTTGTGTAATGTTTAATTACGATCATTTGTTGTTATTGTTATGTGAGGAGTACATTGACTTTTTTGTTAGACATTTAACTTTGATGTTGGTAACATAGCGCGTAATGTATTATGAGCGGAGTTAAACGTTCGATATTTAACCTATCGTAGTCCATTACTGGACATATGTCTCCCCCATTCAGCGCCAGATATCCCGGTGGCTTTTCTCACCCAGCCTTCACCAGCAAACTTCTCGTAAGTCGTCAATCTATCGGGCCGAAGTTTGTCTTAAGAAATGATAATAAATAATAGATAGATTCTTTATTGCTCACAATAAATTAAATACAAACACAAAAACATAAAACCAATATAGTGGGCAAAGGCGGCCTTATCTCTTCCAGGCAACCTTAGGATAAAGAAGACGAAAAATAAGAAAGGTAGTGGGCAAGAAAAATAGCAAACAAATAATATATGAGATGTCAATATTAATACATATACTTAAAATAAAATAGAACAAAATACTTAAATAAATACACAAATCTAATAAATATGCTATCATAAATTAATAAATAATTTAAACTAAAAAAAAAAATTTTTTTCATACACGATATGCCTTAAACTAGTGATTTGGAACCTCTATTTAAGCAAGAGAAGCCAGTCTTAGGACATTCCACTCTTCCATATTAATATTACTAGGCTTTATATAAACATTTTTGTATCAAAGCATCAAGCTTTAATATCATATGCATGCTAATCAATCTACATATGTTTTCTTCATGGGAAAAAGCTGACTTCAATATGTTAATAGAATATGTGTTTATTTTAATAAAATTACGTGTGATATATAATATGTGCTATGTGAACGGGACGGTCAGTTCAGTCACTTAGTGGTTAGTGATACGCCTGACCGTGATAGATACAGTGTTGAAGGAAATTACTAACAGTAGGTAGTCATTATTTTCCATCACCACGGCCTTGCACCCGTCACCCGAGAGGCCAGATGGTAGGTCTTTCTTTCCCCGTAATTTTACTAGCTAACAGTACCCTCGTCCTGAAATACAGTAGTGCAAAATATTCCAATTTTACAACACGATATTTAGCACTGCAGAACTACCTGCGAAGTGCGAACTTACCTGGACTACTCAATACTGAGTCTACCACCTTCTTTGTCGTCCCCATTAGACTACTCACAGATTTCCCAATACAGGAGATGGGGCAAGCCGCGTTTAAAGTGCGACAAATGTAAGCTCAACGAGCATACTTTGGCTGCCAGTTTACGCTCTGTGAGACGAGTCAAAACGCACAAATATCAGAAGAAATTACCGTCTTTTTCCAAAATGCCATCCTGTGCAATTGTAACATGCCATCATCGCAATGAATAAGCAAATTTACCAAGAAATATAATAACTTTTCACAGGTAAGAACCGAAAAGAAATTGCAACACTGGGACTGCCTATAAACTTGGCTTGTCCAGTCTAATTGTATATTCGGATGTCTGTGAGACTACTATTCTGTCCCCCTCAAGTATTACCTGACTTCTGTAACCGTGAAGTAAACATTAGTTATCGAAAAAAATACCATAATTATTAAACACGGAATACCATGAAGGATCCTCTGTCGCTTTGTAAAAACCGCCTGCACTGATCTATGGCGAATGCGCGCATGGCACGGCATGGTTATGGTGGATGACCACAGCTGACGGTCGCGGGTTGTCCGTTGAACCCGATCGGGGGTAGATAGTCGAAATAATTAGCGTTACAGTTTGACTGGTGAGATTTGGGGGAGCTTTTTTATGTCATAAGTGAACAGGACTGTCAACTGCCCACCTGGTGGTAAATGATACGCCTGACCTTGTCAGAATCAGTGTTCCTATTTAATCTATCGCAGTCCCCTGCTGGACATAGGTCTCCCCCATTTTGCGCCAGATATCCCGGTCCTCCGCTTTTCTCATCCAGTCTCCACCAGCGACCTTTCGTAAGTCGTCGGTCCAACGGGCTGGAAGGCGTTCTACGCTACGCTTGCCAAGACGCGGTCTCCACTCCAGAACTAGTGTTAAAGGAAATTGATAACGAAATGTCCAGGTTGTAAGTGATACGCGTGAACTTGTCAGAAGCTAGTGGATTTCCAATATTAATTAATTACTGTCATTAAAATTATATAGCATGTTCTTTTTTAAATAATTATTCGTATAACCCACCGGTCAATCGTAGCGGAATGTAATATTTGTATAAAACCTTTTGTACCTTTGATTTATAGCAAATAAATGTCATTTCATTTTAAGCAGTGTTAAAGGAAATAAATAACGGTAGGTAGTCATTATTTTCCGTCAACACTACCCTGCGCCCGTCACCCAAGACAACAAATGCTAGATCTCTTGTACCCGGAAATTTACTAGCTACAGTGCCCACATTCAGAAACATAGAAGTGCAAAACATTCCTATTTTACGGGATAATATCTGGCACTGCGGTGGTACCTAGACGGATTAGTATCGAGTCTACCACCTACTACGAATAGCTGTCACTTTGTGGGATTAACACTCCCATAATATTAATTAATTTATATCTTTAGTCAAGCTAAAGATAAAAAATCTTTAGCTTGACTAAAGATTTTTTTCTTCATTTTGTCACTGTGAAAACTCTCGCTCTAAGCCCCAAACTAAGGAAATAATATAATGGTATATAGATATTAGGTAACGTAGCGGCTAAGGTGCTCATTTGACGATCGCTCAAGACGTGCGATTATTGCAATGAGCAGTTTTTGGATGGGTGACCACAAAATGTTCTCTGAAGTTGGGCTCGCATTGGGTTATCGTTATCACTATTACCATGCTGCGAGGGAAAGCCTATATCCTTGACTGGGTAATTAAAGGCTGGGGAATTTATTGATAATAGTATCATATAACCATAACTAATTAAATTGTTTTTTTTTGTTTATTCGTTACAACAATTCTTACTTTAATATCTTTTAAAAGGTTTATATTTGAGTTTTGTATTATTATTATTACTTTACCAACCTTTGTGTAAAAAAGTAGTGTTATATGTGCTTGAACATTTTTTTATTGATTAATTTCATATCTATGCATAAACAAAGTACACGGTGTTGAACTAAACTTTTTTGCTACTAGCACAATCGCACATTACATTTAAGAATACTGCAATATCTAATAATTATTCGGTTGCAATTGAAAGAACGATAACGTGTGGTTTTACTCTAGTATTAATTTAATTACGCCATCTTGTTTGTAGGGTTGCCATTTTGGTGTATAAACTTGAGTTAGGGTTGAGGTATTTTTTTTAGAAATTATTTTTTTCATGTTTCACATGTGTGCTTATAAATTGGGATCATAGCTTTTATATAAGCTTGTTACGCCATTTTTTTAGTAAAATAATAATTTAATTATTGAAAACCTTTTTTTCACTAAGTGGTAAATAGAATTGATATGGGTTGATGATGGCGAAATTGAGTAAGTAATACACTGAGTCGAGTATAACGAAATTCGTTTAGTTCTATTTATTTATTGCATGGTAGCAGGTAGTTCATTCCATTCATTTGCAGTACGCATAATGAAAGTAGATGCAAAACGCTTAGTCCGGATACGGGGAACGTCAACCACAAATGGATGAAATTTTGCAGTCCGCCTTGATGACCTATGGTGAAAGGGACGTGTATAAACCGAACTGTTCATATTATTACTGATTTTAGAGTTTCTTTTGTTTGTACGTATATTTACGAGTACAACAAAATACATATTTACTGCAGTTCAGTTCCCATAATAAAAGTTCCTTGTATTTAAACTGATCGTAAAATAATTATTTCTGTGTGAAAATTCGTGTATACTTGGTTTTCAATTTATTACAAGCTTGAATTTATTGTTTAAGTAGATATTAAACCTGTAATGCTTAACCATATACTGCTATAAAACCGAACAAAAAGCCTTCGCGCCAATTCCGCGTTCAACGTGAAACACAAACGTAAACATATCCAGCTCTCAACCTAGGCCAACACGCGAACATCCCGGTCCATCATTAAGAATCAGCAGGCATCACGCCATCCATTGACAGGTGTTATCAGACGTCGCGTGTTACCACCACGTGGTTGGTGCACGCAAGTTGCGTGCTTCACGCTAAGCTACTCGCTTGTCATTTCGGCTTTGGTTAGCTGACGTCACCGCTTTGGGCCTTTGCTGTAACAATGTGTTTAAACAAGAGGCTCACGGGAAAAGACTGATACACAGCGCCATCTAGACCCAAGTTAAGCGTGAAGCCTGTATCATGGGTACTAAACAACGGATAAACATACTTATATACATTTTATGTATATACATACATATTATACGTAGAAAATACCGAGACCAATACAAACAGACATATTCATACATACAAATGTTTGTACTGCCCAGGGAATGAATCCGGAACCCTTGGTGTAGTAGCGACAACCGCTACACCAAATGGGTCGTCAAATGGTCTATGGATTCCGAACTGACCTTAAAACTTTTCGATCACTGTCAATAAAGCATATAAAACATGTACACCTAAGCTTGATCAGTAACCTCCGAAAATCGGCTAAAACCTGTAATAACGGACCGCGTTTAGCTTGCAGATAGCTACTAATAGTACCCTGTTCGATTCCCGGGCAACATTTGCATACCTCATTGTTGGTTATGTGTAGTAATTTTTGGGTTTATGAAGTCTTAAAGTTTTAGAGATGCACGTAATGGCTGGTTATGGTAAATTAGGAATATTTTGCGCTTTCTAATATCGTTGTTTTAGGCTTGATTGTTGTTGCGATCGGGGAATTTGCGGGAGTTAACTGCGTTGGGGATTTTCGGTGTCTATCAACATTTTTGATGAGATATATACATCGTTCGTTGACCTGTAAGATTTTTCAATTGAATCTAATTGTATAGTGTCCTTTTTTATTTTGTAAGGTGTGCCTGACTGTAATTTTAATTTCATTTTTTATTATTTTAAATCCCGACACGTATCAATATGTTTTCGAATTTATATGTACGTTATCCGACGCTCTTACGGTGAAGGAAAACATCGTGAGGAAACCTGCGCACGCCTGCGAAGAGATTCAAAGGTTGTGTGTGAAGTCGTCCAATCCACACCGGGCCCGCGTGGACGACTAAGGCCTAATCACCCTATACGGGTAGGCTCGTGCCCCTCGGTGGGGACGTTTAATGAGCTGATGATGAATTATTTTAAAAATAAAAATATGTAATTTTATGATGATCAGAAAAATCGGGTTCATTTGACAATTAATTTAATGCCAATCAATATACCAAATATGTTTAGGATTCTCTGGTAATTGTTTCCACTGTTATTTTGCGATAACCATTAAGTCAATTTGTAAGTTCGTACATAAATTAAGCAAAGCGTATTAAAGTGAGTATTAAAGTTACCGACCTACTCGTAGGGTCGCCGGACCAGTAAATTATTGAGCTTACTGATTTGTCCATGGGTGGATTGCAATAATTAGCAACTTGTCTATTGAATGTCGCAAACTGGAGACTGTTTATAGATTTTATATTGTCTCAATTGTAACAGTCAAGGAAATAGGCCATATTTTTGATAAAGCAAGCCACACAAGGTCACCAACCAAACCATCAAGGTCTGTTTGAAAAAAAAAGCTCAAAATCAAATTATAGACGGACGGCAAGGCGACAAATTGTGTATCCCGAATCAAAAATTAACACTATACTCTAGAAATGTATATTGCATGGCAATTAAAATATATAATAAAGTACTTTTTAAAAAATCTACCGTTTATCAAAATTTAAGAAACAATTACACGAATTCCTTTTAAAGAAAATGTATTATTCAATTAATGAATTTTTAGATGATAAGAAAGACATTTAATGGAAAGTTATGTATTGACATTTGTATTTTTATCCATTTTATTGACATATTATATTACTTTGACACATTATATTTTTTTTTTATAATTAATACATAATATACAATATTATGTATTAATGAATGAATTTGTAAAAAAAAAATTAATTTATAAAGAGGATAAAATGCAATGTTTAAATGTATAAAGTAATTTAATAGTATTAATTATTTTGTAAAATGAATGATGGGTAATATTATGAAATCAAAATTTGCACGTTGATTTAACAATAGAATATGTTGGATTTTAATTTTGTATGACCGTATTGTAACCATATTCTCGCAAATAAATAATTTATTATTATTATTATTATACATATAGCCGTATTAGTAATAAAGTAAGCAGGTTCAATACCCGCCACGTACCAGTGTGTTTTCGAATTTTCGAAATTATATGTACATTATCCGACGCTCTTACGGTGAAGGAAAACATCGTGAGGAAACCTTCATGCACGCCTGCGAAGAGATTCGAAGGTTATGTGTGAAGTCGTCCAACCCGCACTGGGCCCGCGTGGGCGACTAAGGCCTAATCACCCTATACGGGTAGGCTCGTGCCCCTCGGTGGGGACGTTTAATGAGCTGATGATGAATTATTTTAAAAATAAAAATATGTAATTTTATGATGATCAGAAAAAACGGGTTCATTTGACAATTAATTTAATGCCAATCAATATACCAAATATGTTTAGGATTCTCTGGTAATTGTTTCCACTGTTATTTTGCGATAACCATTGAGTCAATTTGTAAGTTCGTACATAAATTAAGCAAAGCGTATTAAAGTGAGTATTAAAGTTACCGACCTACTCGTAGGTCGCCGGACCAGTAAATTATTGAGCTTACTGATTTGTCCATGGGTGGATTGCAATAATTAGCAACTTGTCTATTGAATGTCGCAAACTGGAGACTGTTTATAGATTTTATATTGTCTCAATTCTAACAGTCAAGGAAATTGGCCATATTTGTGATAAAAGCCAATACATATAGCCGTATTAGTAATAAAGCAAGCAGGTTCAATACCCGCCACGTACCAATGTGTTTTCGAATTTTCGAAATTATATGTACATTATCCGACGCTTTTACGGTGAAGGAAAACATCGTGAGGAAACCTGCGCACGCCTGTAAAGAGATTCAAAGGTTGTGAGTGAAGTCGACCAATCCACACTGGGCCCGCGTGAATGACTAAGGTCTTATCACTCTATACGGGTAGGCTCGTGAGGGCCCAGTCGGTGGGGGCTCCACTCAGTGGGGACGTTTAATGAGCTGATGATGATGATGAATAAAATCAAGAACTAGTCACATTAACGATGATTCATACATGCACGTAAAACAACTTCAACACAAACAAAACTACATGAACCCCACAATGCGTTTATTAAAACAATAAATAAACCGTCTCAAATAATAAATAATGGATTATTTATTCGATTATTTCCAAAAATTAATATAAATATCTCACGCTGCTATAAAATCTAAGCGTTATATCGAATGCAAGCCCCTGCTGCGCCGGCGCATACTACGCGCATATAATTGAGACATATATCAGGGGAGTCGTGTATGGTTCAATAACAACTGCAGTGGGAACACGAGTAAGTCGTTTTTTAATATTTTTATCTGACCCATGTTTACATTGGCTGAATAGAGTTACAAGTATGTAAATGTCATTATAATGCCCAGATGAAATTTCAATTTTAGTTTTGTAGATTGTCGGCTGTGAGGTAGATTAAAAGGTGCCTGGAGTGAAAGTGATACTCTTTTTTGTTATAATAATTTGTGCGTATTACGAGTATGCATAGTTTCGGACTTATATGGGGGGTGTGTTGTTTACGTATTTGCTATTCAAATAATTTAAACCTGAACAATGTTGATTATATACTGTGACCTTTATAGGATGTTTCTAAACCTATCTCTCTTAACATATAGCAGTCCACTGCTGGACGCATTTTTAAATTCATTTACCAGTTCTCCACATTTTTATCCAGCCTCTCCGAGCGAAATTATGCATTTTGTGATCAGGCTAGACGGGCGTACTACATTAAGCAAGACGCAGTCTCGACTCCAGAACGAGTCTGCTAGAATAGCTATCGGTCCTGCTAGTTGTACTTCCTGATGCCGGAATACGAAGTTTTATAGGTAACTTTAGTTCTCTAACAAATAACATCTTTTCTGTTTTCGTTAGGGATAAAATACAAAAAAATCAGGTATTATCCTTATATTATAAGATTAATTGGTCACTAATAGTAGAAAAAAATTAACGACTTTTGACTTTCAACTTATTCTGAAATTTGTTGCTTTATAAATAGTTTAAATAAGAACTAAGTAAAGTATCATCACTGCTAAACATAGGCCTCCCCAAATTCTACGAAGACAGATCCCTAGCTCTCCATATTGATCAGCCGCCACCGCAAACAATTCTACAGTCCATCTGGTTGGGAGTCAGCCTAAGATGTTTTTTTGTTCTTTGGACGCCACTCTAGAGTTGCCCTATTGGCCGGCTTTCCGTACCGCAAGTGATGTATGTATTGCAAAATTTAATAAAATGTAACTTACGCGAATTTAGCATCCGGCCATCGGCTGTATAAACATGTCATCGTTAAATTAAGACCAGGTCCGAAGCATAAACAAGGTGAACAAAAATAAACACAAATAATGAGTAGATGAAGAATCCTAATTATTTCTACGGTTGTATATTCTGAGCAACACGAGGTGTAATGGCTGTCTTATAAAATATATTTGTCAAACGATAACATGTATTATCATTGAATGAATAAGGATCAAAATCATTACGTGCCAATCTAGTGCTGGTTAAGAATAGAGTTTATATATTATTTGTTCAAGTATAATATATATATGATAAAAATGAATTTATTACAAAAATATATTGGCTTTCCTTTTTCATGTGTATTTATTACTTTGGTTTCTTTTCGTATAATTGTTTTGTTTTGTATTTATAGTCAAATAAATGTTTTTTCTTTCTTTCTTCTTAACATATTTTTATTTGTCTTCTTTTATTTTATAAACATTTATTGTAAGTGTATTTATTTTCTTGTTATATAAATGCCAGTATAGGTCATGGGTCATGAAAATTCTTTCATTTCCATAAACAAAAGGTGGAGACCGCGACTTAGCAAGCGTAGCGTAAGACGCCCCAGCACGATGTTCCGACGACTTGCGATAGGTCGCTGATGGAGGCTTGGTGAGGAAAGCGGAGGCCCTGGATATCTGGCGCAAAATGGGGAAGAACTTTGTCCAGCATTTTACTAAGATAGGTTCAAGAGAGAAATAAAGGTTTTACAAATATGCAGAGGTTAACTTCTTCCTATTTATCGTGACAACGCTTATCCCAGGAGCAAATTTAGAATTAAAAAGAAATGTCTGTTTGTAATGGTCTGGGTGTTTTTATGTATAATATGTATTTGCGAAAAAATGTATATAAGTATGTTTATCAGTTGTTTAATACCCTAATTACAAACTCCTCGCTTAATATAGGGCTAGATTACGCTGTGAGAGTGTCAGTGGATATTTATCATAAATGATCAATGAAATCGGAAGAAAAAATTTTGTCATGAGATAAAGCTATCAAATTTGTTCCAAGTTAATTAATACCGTTATCATCATTCATCATGTCAGTATCAACCGCCTCAAGTCGTGTTCCCCGAATACGAGAACATGTTTAATTGACCACGAATCGAATTTTGGACATCAAAACTCAACGTACAAGTAAACTGACACTAAACAGTAGCTTCTTTACACTTCTTAAGCATATTTTGCGTACGAGCTGATAACATCCTTATGCACTGTATGACACGGCATGAATTCTTTTGCAAGATTAAAATGGTGTGTTTGCAGGGGAAATTTAATCTTGTGGTGTTCAATTTAGGGTTAAAATTAAGTTGTAAGCCGGCCGGTGGTGGCGTAGGTGGTGTCGGGTTACTAACAGTGGTTTCCATGCCATTTAACAGTTAACATACGAACGCCCAAACGCATTAGGCTTCTGGCTTGACGGAGATTTTGCGGAGAGCATATTTTTCTTTTACATTAAAAATAATTTATTCAATTTAAGACTATGTTCTTTACTCGTATGAATATCAAATTAAAATCTACCACTGGTTCGGACTGTTATGTTCTAGCGAGAAATATCCCACAAGAGACATTCATCATCATCAGCTCATATACGTCCCTACCAAGAGCACGAGCCTACCCGTAAAGGGTGTGTAGGCCTTAGTCGTTCTCGCAGGCCCAGGGCGGGTTGGCTCAGTTGTGTGACCTGTTGCCTTCCGAACTAGCAAGTACATGTTTAAATTCCGTCACGTAACAATGTCTTTTCGAAATTATATATACGTTTATCCGATGCTCGTACAGTAAAGGAAAACATCATGAGGAAACCTGCGCACGCCTGCGAAGAAATTCAAAGATTGTGTGGGAAGTGGACGCGTGGACGACTAAGACCTATACACCTTAAACGTGTAGACTCGTGCCCCGGTGGGGACGTGTAATGCGCTGATGATGATGGTGGCGGTAAAACGACGTAAATTCATGTTTTATGTTCACGCTCATGTCATTTTTTACTACCATTAAAATAGTATTCATATTGCGGAGAAAGCCGCTATTTATGGTCATATAGCGCAAGTTGGTCTATGCCGCTCTGGGCGAGGAATTATTGCAACTGATATTCGGAATGCATTAAATGATTATAGGTATCAAACTATCATCATCAGCTTGTATGTACGGTCCATTGCAAAGTACAGGCCTCCCCACATAGCTATGGGGAGATTGGGTCGTAACCCACGAGGGTCAGATACGGATTGCTAGGTGATCAAACAAAATACAAATAGATTATATCAGTATGTTTTAGTGAAATAATGAGCGTAAATTGCCTAAAGTCCAGCCTTAGTGAAGGTAACAAAGCAGGTAGCTGGTTTATCAGAGATTGCGCGTCGTACGTCAAACCGAGACTCGCTGCGTACGCGCAGCTAAAACGGAGATGGTACTGAGAAATCCATTGAGTAAAATCCACAATATATTTTATAAATAATATAAAAAAATATTCACTTTTTTATGCAGCGACATGTTACAATTTAAGCACACAGGTACCTTATGATTCTAAATTTATGATTTTGGAATATATTCTGGCTTTCTTTTATATTTCCAAAGAAAGGCTTTAAAACATAATTTTATTTCAAGAGAAATCATGACTAATACAAACAGACGTGTTCATGCACAGCAATGTATGCAATGCACGGGCAGCAAACCCCGGTGTAGTAGCCGACGTCTCAACAGTTAAGCCACATGGGTCAAATTAACAAATGTTTAAGTCTAAAGAGTTCAATACTCTTTAAACTTCTCAAAGAAAAATATTTTGTTAAATTTCACCTATTTCTGGACACATTTTTAATGTAAGAAAACCCTAAAAAATTGACATGTAACTATTATTTGATACATCTCGATTTTTCGGATTTAAAAGTGCTTAGCATTGCCTGTACAATTCTAGCGCCTGTAACATTATATGACGTATAAGAAAATAATAATAGTGAACCCTAATTAAAGACAGCCCATACACATACATTCAACAATTGTTCAACATACATATTTAACAAATGTAAATTCAAACTAGTTTAAAAATTATATTAATTGGCGATATCAAAAGGTTTGTAAAGACTTATTGAATGAAGAATTTTCATTTCATTTCAATTTAGATCTGGAATGATCTCAGCTCCACAGCAGTTTGTGTTCTAAAATAAGGAGATAAGGAGGCGTCGCGAGATACGTAGTATAGTACTTATTATCCAATTAACGAAGCCGACCGCCAAACGGCCAGTAATGACCACTTATATATATTTCCACAATCAATTGGTAATTCTTTTGAAATATATTGCCTTATTAAATTATATTAAATTTTGCTCGATTTCGATATACAATAACAAATATCGACTGACATTTACACAGCGCCATCTTGCCCCAATCTAAGCATTAGCCTGTAATATGGCTACTTAACAATGGATGCTTATATCCAAATTGACGTACGAGTATGTCTTTATAAGTTACAGAATAAAATTTTAAAAAGTGGGAATAAACAATATTGAAATATAAACTAAATATGAAAGCTAAATATACCAAAAATTAGAACACCTTTTTAATATATTAGATAGATAGATAGAATCTTCTTTATTGTACAATTTCGAAACAATTAACAATTTAAAGTACATTTATTAATTTATAAAAAAAAACAATAATTATCTATCATAAATTTGAAAAACTTTATTGTTTTCACTTCTGGAATGTTTATTTAGTACTAAATTACGAGTAACTTGCAGTGATGACAAAGTAGCAGATAAAAACAAATTTCCAGTCCAATAAGGGTTCCCAGAACGGCCGGCGCGTTTGACCAATGAACTGATTCGAGCTACTGCCACTTGTATGACTGAGTACGAATTATTCAATTAACTGTTGGAGAGCTTAGATTTTGATAGAATACAGATGCTTTGTATTTCAATTTCATACCATACTTAGTATAAAAATAATAAATATCCACTAACATTCACACAGCGACATCTAGCCCCAAATTAAGCGTCAAGTCTGTATTATGAGTACTAAATAACGGATAAACATACTACTTACATATGTTTTTTTGTAAATACATACATATTGTACATAGAAAACATCCAGACCATTACAAACAGACATGTTCATGCACACAAATGTTTCTACCGAGCTCGATCCCCGGGCAGTACAAACATTTGTATGCATGAACATGTCTGTTTGTAATGGTCTGGGTGTTTTATATGTATAATATCTATGTATTTAACAAACAAAATAATATACCTAAGTAGTTTATCCGTTGTTTAGTACTCACATACAGGCTTCACGCTTATCTTAGGTGCGATAGCGCTGTGTAATATCAGTGGTACTTATTTATTAAAACTTGTCTAAGCCAATGCAATAGTAGGTACTTATACACTTTGAGCGTAAGCTTTGATACGATAATACATTGCAACAAAAAAGTGTGAATAAGGTTATATACAGACCAATGATACAGTTTACTCGTTGCATAAAAAGCACTTCAAAATAGCCGCAGGCGATAGGGGTGAAACTTATCTTCATTAAGTGTTTCAAAAAAAAAAAAAAACCCTTAATTAGCCCACAATCTCCAATTAAAATACAACCTTTGACTTCAACAATTACGGGCCATTTTTCTTCGATTTTCAGCTACTTAACGTTTCAATATGCGATAGTTAGAGCAGTAAGCACGGCAATTCGTCACTGTCGGTTCTTTAAAGAAACATGGTGAGAAATTACGTCATTTGTAATTTCACCTTTGCGATATATAATTAATAACCAGCATAAGTTTCAACTAATACTAGTTAAATTTATGAACATTTTATAAAGAAATCACCCACATCCACATAGCGTCATCTAGAATGCAATTTAAGCATTGTAGTACAAAAGTTACTACACAGATTTACTTATAACCTGGGAAAGGATTCTATGTATATACCCTATGGTTCTGTACCATCTAGCTGGACAAAGAACTTACCCAGTAGACGACAAAATGCCACTTCACTCCTTCTAGGCCTGTTGAACAATCTCGTTATAATACCGACCACAAGCCCATATGGGCTATCCAAAGGTTCCCTAGGCAATGTTGACATTATTAAATTTTTTGTAATAGTAACTCATCATCATCATCAGCTCATTAAACGTCCCCACCGAGGGGCACGAGCCTACCCGTATAGAGTGATTAGGCCTTAGTCGTCCACGCGGGCCCAGTGCAGATTGGACGACTTCACACACAACCTTCGAATCTCTTCGCAGGCGTGCATGAAGGTTTCCTCACGATGTTTTCCTTCACCGTAAGAGCGTCGGATAACGTACATATATTTCCGAAAATTTGAAAATACATTGGTACGTGTCGGGATTTGAACCTCAGCCCTCTCGGTAGGGAAGTGACAGTCCACACCACTGTGCCACCGACGCTCGTAATAGTAACTACTGATTTTATTTCTAGATTCTACTACAGCATACCCGTCCAACGAGAAGTAGTAGATTACAATTGACATTCATAAATGTTAAGTATTTTTGGTCCCAAACTGAAAATATAATTTTTGAATATAGAATTTTAGTTGCACAAACTATAGCACAGTTTTGGCAAACATTGTTTTGATGTAATGTCCTTTAACTTGTGACTTATAAATATTATTTTTAAAAGTATATTAATGAGGTCGGTGGCTCAGTGGTGTGGACTGTCGCCTTCCTACCGAGAGGGCTGAGGTTCAAATCCCGACACGTACCATGTATTTTTCGAAAATATATGTACGTTATCCGACGCTCTTACGGTGAAGGAAAACATCGTGGGAAAACTTCATGCCGCCTGCGAAGAGATTCAAAGGTTTGTGTGTGAAGTCGTCCAATCCGCACTGGGCCCGCGTGGACGACTAAGGCCTAATCCCCTATATGGGTAGCTCGTGCCCTCGGTGGACGTTTAATGAGCTGATGATGATGATGATGATATTAAATAAGACTGTTTGAAATTAGAATAGTTTTTTCTTTTGTATAAAAAATACGCGAATGTAAAAGCTAAACAATACTTTATTTATTTCTACCATACGTAAGTGTTGATAATATATTCAGTAGACTTTGACTAAGCCAACTTCTAATTGTGACTTCGGAAACTGCCGAAACTCACATCAACTCAGTGTTTTGTATCAGACAGTTTGTATGAGTGTGGATGTGTGCTGCAATGATAGTAATTACATAATGATAAGCTATTTAAACGTGGCCTGGGGATCTGGTGTTGGGGCTTAATGCTGTACGGTTGGTAGAGAACACTTTTTGATTTGCGGAGCCGAGTTTAAAATCAAAACATGCTTTATTCAATAAAGTTTATTATTTTAAAGTGTCTTGTAATAGACACTTTAAAATAATAAAAGAAATAGAGAAAAATCCGGCAACCAACTCAGAACAAATAAACAAAAAAACAAATTATTCAAATAAATCTGTTACAGATACTTTTGAATCGTCAATTGTTATTATTATAATATTTTTTATGACTCTACCACCGGTTCAGAATAAGTAGGATCTTTGAGAAGAGCTGGCAAGAAACTCGATAGTCATTGTTTTAAACTTTTATATTACCTATTGGTTACAGGTTTGTCATTTACCTACACGTAACTTTACAATAATTTATTACAAAGATTTTGTTGCTAGAACACTATGTGTAAGACCTCACATCTTTATCCAGTTAATATTCCCCTACTGTATAGTAACCCTTTTTCATGAGGATTTTTAAAAATCTTTAATTTAAACTGGTGACAGGGCAATTCAGCAAGATTTTGTGGTATTTTATTAAAGAATTTTATGCCTCTTCCAACAAATGATTTCCCTACTTTAGTTTGTCTATGATTTGGGACAGCAAGTTTGGGACAGCACATTTTTTTTCAAACAAATGAAGATTTTTGTGGACATAAACTAAAGTAAGGTAAATATATTGGGACGCTACAGTTAAAATATCGATTACTTTAAATACTGCCCGAAGTGAATCACGTGGTCTCAAAATAAAAATCATAAATATACCTACAGATGATAGGCGAGTAGGTGCCTATTTGGGCAACGTTAAAGTTTGGCCATATACGCGGGAATGTTGCCAGCCTTAGGGTACTATGTTACGATCCGACATCTCATCAATAATAATACACAAGAGTACTTTATTAGTAATTATGTGGTAGAAATGAAACATATTAATTTTCCCCTAATCGCAGTTCCATGTAGTAGCACCAATGAAAACCTCTTTCTACCCTTTCACAGCAATCATATACAATTGCCACTATCGTAATTTCCCAAAATATTAACGCTTAGATAATAATAATTTCGGTGCGCCATAATAGCCCGGTAACTTTTGTGTTTCGAAAAAACATTTGTAGATAATTATGGATAATTGACGAGATTACAATAATACGGTGTAATTTCGCTGCTGACCGTACCCGAGTATATTTCGTGGAACAAATTCCGTAGCATTTGTTTGATGTGGTATAATAAGACTCAATTATGAAAAAGTTTTGTCTGCACAACAAATACTGTGTGAGTGTGCTTTTGTAGAGCAGTAAGGGGTTACTGCTAGTAGTATTTGTTAGAGAAAAAATCATAAAGAAATAGCAGAAAATGTACTTAATATGAATTCACGAGCGCATTTATTGTTTAGCCTTTTAAAGAAGGCTACTGTTGAGTCTAGCACATAAAAACTCTGTGGTGGTCATTGGAACAAAAGAAAAAAACGTTTGTTCAAGTATATTTTTAAATGTTCAGATTTCAAAAAAAGAATGTAGTTTTTTTTTAAATCTGAACATGTATTCGATATAGGTATGTTTTTATACCTGGGCAAACAAGCATACGATTTTAATGGAAAGTTAACTATGATGAATACTTAGGTCAACAATAAACTAACTCAATTGTTAATCACGAAGAAATGTCAACAATAAAATATGACGCATACGTATAGTTCTAGTTATATTCAAATGAAAATTTATTCATTTAAATTCTGACCATAACGCTCAACAGAAAGAGAACAAAATAAAAAACGCGAGCACACTACGATGGCATCATGTCATGTAGCGAGCGACGTGATTATGAATGAAAATTCTGCCCAACTGACGTGATGGGCAGACTTTTGACGCGGCCAAATTTTAATCATCATCATCAGCTCATTAAATGGGTGTATAGGCCTTAGTCGTCCCCGCGGGCCCAGTGCGGATTGGACGACTTCACGCACAACCTTTTGAATCCTTCGCAGGCATGCGCAGGTTTCCTCACGATGTTTTCCTTCACCGTAAGAGCGTCGGATAACGTACATATAATTTCGAAAATTCGATAACACATTGGTGTATGGCGGGATTTGAACCTCAGCCCTCTCGGTAGGAGGATAACGGACCACACCATTGAGCCACGCTCTCTAAAGTTTTAATATAAATTAATAAAAAATAATTAATTTAACAATCAAGAGATCGTTTTAAAATATCAAAGACAGTAAGACCACACGCAATACCGCTCAGGTAATTTACAATCTTACTGATTATGGGCAGCTGTTTTGCGAAATGTCAACTGTGTTCAACTTATTTCGCTACATCGTTTGCGCCTTGTGTTTTTTACTTATTTCCATATTGAATCGTTGTAGGATTATTCTAACGGCATGTTACATGTGGTTGGTTGCTATGAATTAATTTAAAGTATAATTATATTGCAAAGTTTAAGCCTTGAGTTTCTAAAGATAATGCCTTTATTTGCAGACACATGTTACGAAAAATTTTACAGTCGTACTTCTTCTTCTTCTGCCTAGACCTTTTCCCATTTACTTGGGGTCGGCCTTCCTTGTCCGCATTTTCCATTTCGCATGGTTTTGCGCTTCGTCTTCCTTCAAATGAGCATCAATCCCTTTCCCAATGAGAGTCTTTTTTGACCGTCGTCAACCAGGTGGCGGGTGATCTTCCACGCATACGCTTCGTCTCTGGCAATTTTAGAGCTGTACTTGCTCTTCCTTTCAGCTCACCTTACCAGCCTTCGAATTTTTTTATACATATACAGAACGGTCAGGACGCTCACCAATGGTAAGGCATTGAAGGAGACCAACAACTGAAAGACAGTTATAATCCTCCATCAATGCCGCACTGCGCCCGTCAACCGAGACAACAGATGTTAGGTCTCTTATACCCGGTGATTTTACTAGCTACAGTGCCCTCATCCCGAAACACAAAAGTGCATAAGACTCCTATTTGACGGGACGATATCTGGCACTTCGGTGGTACCTACCTAGACGACTCAGTACCGAGTCTACCACCTAGTAGTACACAGATATCCCAATACAGGAGATGGGGCAAGCCGCGTTTAAAGTGCGACAACTGTAAGCTCAACGAGCATACACTGGCTACCAGTTTACGCTCTGTGAGACGAGTCAAGACGCACGAATATTAGAAGAAATACCGTTTTTTTTCCAAAATGTCATCCTGTGCAATTGTAACATACCATCATCGCAATGAATCAGTAAATTTACCAAGAAATATAATAACTTTTCACAGGTAAGAACCGAAAAGAAATTGCGACACTGGGACTGCCTATAAACTTGGCGGCTTGTCCAGTCTAATGTATATTCTGATGTCTGTGTAGAATATTCATATTATGTAGTGTTCTAGTATTTAATTAATCATCCATATAGGTATATCTATGTATAAGTAGAAAACATAATAATCATCATCAGCTCATTAAACGTCCCCACCGAGGGGCACGAGCCTACCCGTATAGGGTGATTAGGCCTTAGTCGCCCACGCGGGCCCAGTGCGGGTTGGACGACTTCACACATAACCTTCGAATCTCTTCGCAGGCGTGCATGAAGGTTTCCTCACGATGTTTTCCTTCACCGTAAGAGCGTCGGATAACGTACATATATTTTCGAAAATTCGAAAATACATTGGTACGTGTCGGGATTTAAACTGCAGCCCTCCCGGTAGGAAGGCGACAGTCCACACCACTGAGCCACCGACGCTCAAACATAATAATAATAAATATCCACTGACATTCACACAGCGCCATCTAGTCCCATATTAAGCGCATGTTAGAGTACTAAACAACTGAAATTTTTTGTCAATACATACATATTATACATAGAAAACACCCAGTAATACAAACAGAGATGTTCATGCACACAAATGTTTGTACTGCCCGGGGATCGAACCCGGAACCCTTGGTGTAGTAGCCGACGTTACAACCGTTACACCAAATGGGTCGTCAAAATAATAAATGTGAGCGTAGGTGGCTTATTGGTGTGAACTGTCTTCTGGGCGGTGCAGGTTCAAATTCCGCCGCGTGCCAATGTCACTTCGAATTTTTAGAATGCGTTGTGTGAATATTATTTATTAAAATAACATTTGTATGTTGCACATCGCAATTCAAGTAAAGTGTGTTGCAGTAAACAACTTGTACATTGTAATTCTGTTTTTCTACAGTCGGCCAAGTCAAGCGTTATTTGCTAGAGTGGTTGAACAGTCCAACACAGTCTGACCCCTGATTTCTGCACTCGCTGCAATAAATCTCGCGCAGTGCAAGATGCAGAGAGGTCCATTTAAACTGGACGTTCAAAGGCTATTTTTGTACACACAGTGGTGGTTATTATGTCTACTTAAGTATACATTTGTGAAGTGAAGTTGGAAAATCAGTATCGGGTACATAAATTGAGAGAAAGAGCGTCGGTGGCTCATTGGTGTGGACTGTTGCCTTCCGATCTGGAGGGTGCAGGTTCAAATCTCTCCACGTGTCTTTTCAGATTTTAGAAATTACTTGTAAGTTTATCCGACGCTCTGACGGCGAAGTAAATCATTGTGAGGGAACCTGCGCACGCCTAAGAAGCGATTCAAAGGTTGTACGTGAAGTGCAACTATGCGCATTAGGTTCGCATGGACGACTAAGGCCTCGGAGTATTGTTACTCTTAGACTTAGGCGACACTCTCTACGGGTAGGCTCGTGCCCATCGGTGGGGACGTTAATGAGCTGATGATGAACTTAAATTGATAATGGATTTAAATGTATTCATACTTGTACAATTACTTCAGCACAAGAGGTCTTGGCATCAATCAGACCATACGGTCTCATTGCACTACTTATAATAAATATCCACTGACATTCACACAGCGCCATCTAGCCCAAGTTAAGCGTGAATCCTGTATTTGGGTACTAAACAACGAATTAACTACTTGTATACTTTTTTTTATATATGACGCTATAAGCGTTTACTGACCGCGAACGTGTTAATAAATTACCTACATTTAAACCCAAAACCCTTTGACTTGTATATCGTGGGAAACTACTAAATGAATATCCATTGACTTCCGTAAATCGGGAGCTATATTAGCGAGATCTCAATCGGATAAAACAATAGGAAAAAGCCGGAAATAACCGGTTGGACACCAACCCGGCCGCGACTAAACGTCTAAAAGCTAAAAAACGAATTACGTGAACCCGCCAACCTCGTGGGAGACACAATTATTTTCCAATTTTAATCAAAAAATATCTCCGGAGCCTTTCACTTCCACTTAAGTATTTAAATGTCAATCTTTTTCTTCTACGGAACGCGGCCTTAAATTCTAAAACCAAAGGAAAGCCTACTCTATCCAATGTGGTATTAGGAAACAATTCGCCTGCCTGGGTAATATGATCTGAAACAATTTCGAATCGTATGATTAATGTTTGTTAGTACTAAAACTTTTACAGGCAGTACAATAACAATATTAATATGTACTTTATACCTTGTAGCGTAGAGTCGACATTTAAGGCGAATATTGGGCAAAAAACTAAGGTGGAAATTAGAAAGCACAAGAAATTGATAAAAATAACATTAGAGAATAATGATATTTTATTAGAGGCCTGTGTGTAACCATAGACAAACTGTAAGAAGTTTTTATTTCAATGCGCAATATTTAATGAGAAATAATCCGTCAATGTCAAAATATTTTGTTTTTCTTTGCGCAAATCTGTTTGATTTTATTTTAATCATAAAGCTTCGAGTAGACAAAAAGATGGACAAAGTATTACCATTTGATAAATTCAAATATATGTGTATATTTAGGATTCGAAACGATTTGCTAGCTACCTACAGCTAGCTTATGCATTTGACTAATGATATTCTGTATATATAAAGGTAGATACGCCACCCGTGCCTCAAAAACGAACCGCCAAAGATAATACAGTTTGTAGACTTTTGTTTAGGTTAATGTAAATGTCGCTGCATTTGGAACAATTTTTTCGATTGTTTTGTGAGCATATCACGTATCTATACTTTTACATTATTGGTGTAGGATTTCTAATTGTATTTCCTTTGTATCGAAAAGGTAGTCAGAATGATGAACAAACAAATAAATCCTGCTAGCTTAAAATGCTAGAACCTGTCTCTCTCTCTTCAACCTATCGCAGTCCACTACTGGACATAGGTCTCCCCCATTTTGCGCCAGATATCCCAATCCTCCGCTTTTCGCATCCAGCCTCCACCAGCGACCTTTCGCTAGTCGTTGGTCCATCGGTCCGGGCGTCCTACGCTACGCTTGCCGAGACGCGGTCTTCCCTCCAGAACTCGTCTGCTCCAACGGCCATCGGTTCTGCGATATACGCTGACCACATATGAATTCAGGGAGATTAGGCCCATCAGGTGGACTTAATGAAGAGTGTTAACAACCATTCCAAGATAACTTAAACAAACAATGAAAAGTGCATTTTACATCACGAAGGAGAGGGAGATAATACTTTTCGTTCGCCCATCCAACGAATGAATATTCGTATAGTGGTTGATTTTTTCTACACTCCTTTTCCATCATAACCTAAATCAGTGGCGTGCATAGAGATTATCAGTAGGGTTTGCAAAGTGAGTGGCACTAATCTCAAAAACAAAAAAAATATGAATATTCTTGTCTGTCTTGGCTGGCATCAACAGCACTCAATTTGAGTGCTGTTGAGGCCAGCAGATCGCCTAGGGTTTCAAATCTGTTGAGGAATATGGGGCTTATTTGCATATATGGAGTGCACGCCGCTGACCTAAATTGTATTTGTTCTTACCAAATGTGTTCAAATCCCAAAACTGTACGTTCCAATCTGAAAACCAGTGCTGGGCTACCAAGCCTAGGTTATGCTTAGATTGGTTCCTTTTGCTTGTGTATATCGTTCATTATGGAGTTATTGCTAAGTATAACAATAAATCTTATTTTATTTTACAGTTCCTTAACTAGAGCGATCATCAACCGAACGCGCTAGCCGCTACGCCAACAGGCCCTCACATAACCCAATTAAATACTCGATGTTTACTATAACGTTAACGGCATCCGGAACGGGCCGTAGAGCTGAGTGCAGCAAAAACTGCGCCCGCGCATCTCGCCGATGCAGCCCCGGAAATAAGGAATGACGCACATTGACACATATTTTCTTAACGAAATGAATTATGTTGGAATGTCTATCTGTATATTAAAAGAGTTATGTTTAGTACTCGAATAATTATATAAGTTTGAACGAACATATCAAATAAAATTTAAAATTAAGGCGTCTATTGAGGCATCGTTTGAAAATGTTGTATACAATCGTCTTTTTAGGAAATAAATTAAAAACTAACAAACAACCATTCTTATTTATAGTAACTACTTGCACCTGTAATACTTGAAAGTGACTGCATATAAGGTCATTTATGTGGTCAGGTAACTCATGTATTTATTCCCAAACAATAGTTTCACTTTTACTAAAGACAGAAATTACTCGATAATGTTCTTCCAACGTCACAAGTTCAGTGATAGGTTCATTCATGAGTTATTTGTAAGATGATCGTAAACTTACTTGTCAGGCGTAACACTTACCATCAGGTGAGCATCCTGATCGTCTTGTACACTCATAACATAACAAAAACTAGTAATTTCTTAAACAGCTAAAGGCAGTCTTGTTCCTATTAAATGTCGTCGCCATTACTCCAAGCAACTATAACTTTATGAATTACATAGTACGAATCATCATAATTTACATAAAACATTTGTCCACTACCGATGCGTAACCAAGAACTGTATTCAAAGAACAGGGAAAATGCGTTCGTGCAACCTGCACATTCGTCATAAATGTCAATGTTATGAAATTGTAAAAATGGTTGCGCTCGAGATTTGTTACCCGACGCTGTCAAATTTCGGATAACATGCGAAATACTTATTTAGTAATGTCAAAATTTGCATTATTTCCTTCAGTAAATCATAGTGGTGTTGTTTGTAAATTGTAGTATTTAATTCGAGTTCTGGGGTGGAGTCTTGTTAATTTGCAAAAGTTCGCTGATCGAGGCGTGATTAGTAAACCAGGCTATAAAAGAAAACTCGATAATCTTCTGTGGTCAGTTAAATGCTGAAAATCTATACTACAGAAAACAGTGATAGGTATTGTTTTTATAACATATTTTAGTGACACTAAAACATACATTTTTTGAGATTTTTTTTATAATCATATGAATAGACGAATGTAACTACATCTCAGTACAAGAATAAAATATTGATCTTTACTTTTAGTGCATGTCAGGATGGGTGGTTCATATAACAGTCAAACAAGACAAGGGTTTTTTCTAACTTCCTTTACTTCGTTGCGAATTTCGGTCTCGCAAATGTTTATAGACAAGGCTATCTGTAAACATTAGTTAGATCAAAACTTTAAGATGTTTTAAAGAAAAAAAAATTAAAACTCAAAATTTTTTTTTAAATACTTTTTTAAAATTTTTAATGAATCTACTACTGGTTAGAAAAATACCGAAAAAAAATTAACAAGAAATTCAAAACAGTTGTCAGTGTATAGTAACAAACAATCACCCAGTGTCCGATGAGCCTAACCACCGCAAGCGTGACGGCCGGTCCATACCTACGGTGAAAATTGCAGAAAATTAATTCATTTATACAACTGTTAGATGCGATACGGACAGTGAGCGCAGTGCCCGGTGGCCTTTACTTTTGGCTGCTCATTTGTACTGACTATGGGGTAATGTTTTTGCAATTGCTCAAGTTTCAAACTATTTGTCAGCACTTAAAGAGAGTGTATGGCTGATTGTGGACGGTAGCCTTTAGATCTGGAGTGTGCAGGTTCAAAAATGCCACATACCATGTCTTTTTGTATTTTATAAATAATATGTACGTGTAAACGACGCTCTTATGATAAAGGAAAACATCGTGAGGAAACCTGCGCGCGCCTACTAAGAGATTCAAAGGTTGTGCGTGAAGTCGGCCAATGCGCGTTATGGCCTATACACCCTTAACGGTTATAATAAATTTCTTTTGGTGTATACTTTGTACAAGTATTTTAATATGCATGCATTAAAAAACGGTTATTTCACGTCCACGCGGGCCCAGTGCGGATTGGACGACTTCACACACAACCTTTGAATCTCTTCGCAGGCGTGCATGAAGGTTTCTTTACGATGTTTTCCTTCACCGTAAGAGTGTCGGATAACGTACATATATTGTTCGAAAATACATTGGTGTCGGGATTTAAGCCTCAGCCCTCCCGGTAGGAAGGCGACAGTCCGCACCACTGAGCCACCGACGCTCTATTATATATTTGTCTGCTGAATTCTAATATAATAATAAATATCTACTGCCATTGCCACAGCGCCATCTGGTCCCAAACCAAGCCTGTAGCGTGTAGATACTATGGTAACTAAAAAACGGATAAACATGTTTTTTTTAATACATACATATTACACATAGAAGCACCCAGACCAATACAACCAGACATGTTCATACACACAAATATCGAACCCGGACCCCTTGAACAGCCGACGTCTCAACCATTACATCAAATGGTTCGTCAAACATTATGAACCTATACCCTCCCATCCTCGTTATCAGCAACGACCATGACACCACGATCAATGAGGGAAAACGGCCTTCGTTTCCCATAAATCAGCGATATTCCACGTACTGTGGCTTCTATAAAAAGCCCGTGAGAAACCGGCACAATGGTGTTTAATAACCTTTATTGGTTGATAGCGAATGCTGATAGCGTCAATTTGACTTTTTTACCCTGCGATTGTGTCGGTGCGGTGTCATCTAGACACTTCTGGGGTAATTTGCAATACGATATGCTGTTGCTTATCGGGTATAGTCTAATAAGTTTTTATAGATTACTAGCTAGTGCTCACGGCTGCACTTGCGTTAAGAAGTATTTCTTTTCATCCTCTATTTTATACAGTTAGGGGTGGATTTTATCAAAATCCTTTCTTTAGCGATACCTGCATCATAGTAGCTTTATGAATGCAAAGTCTCAGATCAATCAGTTAAAAATTGACAAAGTTTCATACAAACTTTCATCCCCTATTTTATCCCCTTGGGGGTAGCATCCATGAAAATTCTTTCTTAGCGGATGCCTACGTCATAAATAACATCTACGTGCATCCAAATTTCAGTCCGATTCGTCCAGTGATTTGGGCTATACGTTGATAGATCACTATATTAGTCAGTCAGTCACCTTCGAGTTATATATATATTTAGATTAGATATACTCAAAGTCAAGTTAGATTTTTTACTATTAGAATAAGTGGGCACATAATTAAATCATATTCATATTAATATCAATCTAAAAAAAGTATATTTTAGGCAGTAGGCAAACGTTCACGAAAAATTCGCAATTACATAAAAGGTTCTATTTTGGTGGTTATATACGCACAAACACAGATTTCCCAATACAGGAGATGGGGCAAGCCGCGTTTAAAGTGCGACAACTGTAAGCTCGACGAGCATACACTGGCTACCAGTTTACGCTCAGTGAGACGATTCAAGACGCACGAATATTAGAAGAAATAACCGTTTTTTTTTTTCAAAATGCTATCATGTGCAATTGTAACATGCCATCATCGCAATGAATCAGTAATTTTACCAAGAAATAACTAATAACTTTTCACAGGTAAGAACCGAAAAGAAATTGCGACACTGGGACTGCCTATAAACTTGGCGGCTTGTCCAGTCTAATGTATATTCTGATGTCTGTGCGCACAAACGATGAACACTATTTTTACTGTTTTTCATCATCTTTCAGTCCTCGTTCTTATCATATCAAAAAATGTTCAGTCGGGGCGTACAATAGCAATAGACAACCAGATAATTTGCGCATATAATTATGACAATAGCTGTGTGATTGTCAGTGGATATTTATTACTAGCTCTTGCCCGTGGCTTCGCTCGCATTAAATTCGGGATAACACGGTACTTTTATTTATCACTATACATAGGATTTCCCCTCCCTCTAGCATTAAAGGTTTCGGGGTCAATTTCAGATTTTTTTTAGCAAAAAATATGTTATAGTGAGTGATTTTTCAAATCGGACCAGTAGTTCCTGAGATTAGCGCGTTCAAACAAACAAACAAACTCTTCAGCTTTATAATATTAGTATAGATTCATTAACTGTACCTTAATTTTAGCTTGCGAATATTACGCAAATACACCAATAATATCTCTCTTCAATCTATCGCGGTCCTCTACTAGTATACGTTTTTTTTATGTTATAAGTGTACAGAACGGTCTGGACGCTCACCTGATGGTAAGTGATACGCCAGACCATGACAGAGCGGCATTAAAGGAGACCAACAACTGATAACAGTTATTATCCTCCATCAATGCCGCACTGCGCCCGTCACCCGAGACAATAGATGTTAGGTCTCCTATACCCGGTAATTTCACTAGCTACAATACCCTCATCTGTATCAATAGTCTCCTCCATTCTGCGCCACATATCCCAGTCCTATACATATCCATCGTTCTGTGACATACATGACCAGCCCACTGACACTTCAACTTGCTGATACAATGTCACAGCATCTGATTAGAATAATCTAAGCACTTTAAGCACTTTTTGCTATCGGTTATAATACTACCATTACGTGCAAGTCATATTTTAGAGTTCCTCTAAGTGGAATTATAAACCTATTTGAAGGGTGTATCAGTGCTTAACTACCATAACAGGTGGATCACAACCAGACCTTAGGCAGCCTAAATTATATGAATTGGAATCACAACAAAAAACTTTTAGACCAAAAAGAAAACATTCAGAAGATGACTTCAATTCCAGACTAGACACATTTGAAAAAGAATATTAGCAATATTGAACACTATGGCCGAAACCCAAAATGAAAAGTTGAGTATAATATCGAAAGATATATCGCTCATTAAGGACCAGGTTACACAGATGAAATCTACAACGGATCGAATTGTAG